>JBBPLP010000104.1:9843-53580 GCA_038089875.1 Fistulinella prunicolor | reverse complement strand
TGATCGTACTTCTGGGAATCGTCTGAGTTCATCAAGGACTCTGGAGTAGTCGTCAAGACTAGTGAAAGTTGAAAATAATAGGATAGGGGCAGGGCTACGATCGTGTTTGTAACAATTAGACGAGAACAATCCAGACAAATCGATCAAGAAGGCACCTTTAAGCCTTTTTCGATTGTGCTCGTTTTGCTGCGAGTCTCAGGGAACGCCTCAATCGTGGGAGGTGGGCTGGTGGCAACGATGGGTGATGAAAACTTGTTGATGGGCAATGGTGACTGCCCAAGGTCCTCTGTATGTCAGGTACTTGACTACAGCAGGGTCATACTGATGGGGGGAGGAGTCGACCACAGTCAGGACATGTGCCAAGTAGAAGGCGGGTACTGGTGTCGCAAGGTCCAAGGCCAAGATCTGCATTAGTGAACCCCCAATATTCAACGGTGGAGGGGAAGGCGTGGGAAGGGATGAAGGTGAGCTGTTTTGAGCCAGGTCGTCAACGTCAAGGGCCTATGATGGTTGCGGTAGCAGACAGAATGGTCACGAAGGGGAACTCGTGGTGAAGCGAGGCAAAGGTGAAGGATAGCCGGCAGGTAGGAGGGTTGTCGACGCACGGCAAAGTGGTCAACAAAGGAGGAGAGTAGGGTAAGGGGTTATCTTCAGAATAATGTTAGGACTTTCACTAAGGCCTAGGAATTGCTCCCTTAGATTACTCACAAAACAATAACTATTCTGAAGATGGGGAAACATCTTTGGTGGGCGAAGCCCTTATGTATATACTACAGGAGGCTGCACATGGGCCAAGCGCACACAGACCATGTTCTACTAATAGATAGATAAGAAGATAAGAGGTAATAAGGCCATTGGCCATATAACTATAGCTACAAGATAAGAAGATAAAGAGTCATATAGTATGAGTCATTGCCACATGATAGTCACATGATGCGATAAGATAAGATAAAGGAAAAAGTCTTTACACCCCTTCAGTAAGGCATGCACAACCTTCAGCTGCCAGAGACATGGCCAGACATCAAATCTCTGCTGTGTAAGCTCCTGGATCTCGGAGAGCTGTGATTAAAGTTGGCGTTCTTTCAATTTTTGCATAGCCGCGCGGACATCGCCGACTACTGTAGCGGGATGTCGCCCCTCACACTCGCAGCATCGGTGGGAAGGAGCCTGGTGTCAGACAAGGTGTAGGGCATAGTACTTGTAACACTCGTGACTCGACGACGCGCACTATCAACGGAGTCACATGACTGGACCTACCCCATGCCAAATGCACCAGATCCTTTGCCGGAGGGCGACTGTCGTTCTCGTTTTAGAGAATCGGATTCTTGTTTTGGGCGACTTAAAACTCCAACCCTCCGGCCTCCGGCAAAGGATCTGGAGCCGAGATTATGTAGCCGTAGCGTTTGAGTGGTTCCATATAAGGAAAGTCTCGGCTCAGTTGTTATTGCGTCTGCATCCGTGCGGTAAGTCACCTCGACTCAACTACTGACCGGCTCGCCGCTGATCGATCTAGCGCTGATCCGTCCGATATGCCTGGCAAGGCCTCGACGTGATCGCTGGATCTGGTAAGTGCTATCTCTGGCTCTCCTGCACCTAGCGCTGACTTCTTCCGCTCACAGCTTCAGCTTGCCTCGCCGTCGCGGGTCGTTCGCATGTCGTATGGGTCGTCTAGGGCCGCCATTGGCTGGTGTGGATCCTTCAGGTGCGTGCATCGCCATTCGCTCGCGGTCTCTGTGCTGACTCTCTTCCTTTCTGGCTACTAACTCCTCCAGATCGGCTCGCATCGAGTCGCATCGCTCGCCGTTCGCTTCGTCCACTATCCAGAACCCATTCCTATCGATACCCACTCCATCACCGTCGATCTCGCGGCTCCAATCGCCCTCAACGTCGCCCAACGCCTCCTGGACCTCAAGTCCTCCTCCTGGGCCTCTGGATCGATTCGACGCAGCGCCGCCTCCCAACGTCTCTTCAACGTCCCTGTGGCCTGTGAATCTTGTTTGGACCGTCCTCGTTGCATGCCGGCTCGTCCAGCTCGCTCTGAGTCCCACTAGGTGAGTACCTTGGTCTCCCCTGGTCCAACCGTTCGGCGCCCGTTCTAACGCATTTGGCAGCGCCATAGACTTGCTCCCAGTGTCCTCAACGCCTCTCGATACCCTCGACGCCCGCGTTGCTTCCTGAGTCATCCAGCTCGTCTGGTGCTCTCCAAGGTAAGTCTTCTTCGTCCGTCCGTCCTGGCACTTCATGCATCCGCTCTGACGCGTTGTCCAGCTTCTTCGACTTGCTCTCGACGTCCTCGACGCGTTCGCTTCGACTCCCGGATCATCTGGACCGTTAGTAGGCGAGTATCTCGCGTTGTACCTTCACCTTCCGTCCATTCGACCTTACTGACGCTTTCTCCATCATCGTAGGGCTATTCCTGGGATCTTCGTCGTGTCCCAATGTCGTCGACGCATCCACTATGTCGTCTGTGACCTGCGGCTCACCTCGAGCTCGCTGTGCTGGTAAGTCGTTGTCTGTTCGTCCTGCCGGTTCGTGCAACCGTACTGACGCATCTGGCAGCTTCGTCAGCCCATCCGTCACCTCGTCGACACTTCTCGTTGGCCTCGACAGTCCCGGCGCATCACCATTAGCACTCGTGCTGACGTGCACTCGTTTCCATTGGTAGGCTCTCTGGCCTCGACGTCGGCGCTCGCCCAACCACATCGCTACCCCTCGAGCTCGACGCTCGGGGTTTGTTCCAATCAGCTCGCGGGTTTGTCAGGTGACATCCACCGTTCAGGTACGTCGTTGGCGTCGTTATCTGGGCGTTTGGTTGCTGACGTGTCGTTGTCGTCTCTCTGGCGACTGTCGCCGTGCGCTTTCCTCTGCGCTGACCATGTTCATCGTCTCTAGCAACTTCCGGCAACCTCCCAGCTTCCTCGTCGACATCTCCGTGCCCGTGCGCTACCTCTGCGCCGTCGGCATCCATCGTGTTGCTGCCGTGAGCTTCCTCTACCGTGCTATCTGGTGTGGCTGTCTCAGTCGGGTCCGGTGGTTCGTCAATCAGGTACGTCGGCTTCGCTCGACTTGTCATTGCGTCTGCGCTATTTCTCGACGCCGTTGCAGAGCTGTGACTAGCTGGTACGATATCCCAGCTCGTCCGTTGGTGTTGCCTCGCCCGTCATGTCGCCTCTCCCTTCCTCCATGCACACTGCGCAGTCGGGTGGCTCTGTGGGTTCAGCCGGATGACGCGCATCGTCACCCGTTGCGTCCTCAGGGTTGCTCGATGGCTTCAGCTTCCCTCCGTCGACTGCTCGACCAGCCGTACGGCCAGTCTTCTCCGTCGTCAAGCATCCCGGTGCTTTTTCGTTTATATCACGAGTACGCCTACTCGCCAGGTCATTTCCGTTGGCCGTCTCAACCTCGTTGCGATCCTCGCAGGCTCCCTCGGGTGCTGCATCCGCGTGGCTGACTTCCGTGTCACCACCTGCACGTTGGCGGTGCGCGGTGATGGCAGGACCATTGCCGCCAGCGCTCGTCGCTGCAGCCATATGCCTACTCATCTCCTTAGCCGGTTCATGCCCTTCGATTCCTGCCGTCTCGACCTTCTCGATGGTCTCGCCAATTCCTTCGAGCACGGGTTCCTGGGGCACGACCGGTGTGCGACAGACCTCAGTGCCCTCGCCGGCGTCGCCTCTACCCCTCCAACCCTCCTTGCGACTTCTTCGACTCGTCGACTCATCCTTTCGCGAGGTTGTTGTGCATGCGGGTGCCATGCGACCGGTTTCTCTGCACCGTCGACAGGTGCCGCTGGCCCGTCTCAGCGCTTGCGCAGCCACGTGCGGTGTCTTGTAGCATACTGCCGTTGTCGTTCTCGTAGCCATCGACCGTCCAAATAAAGATTTCAGTTTTTCATAGCCGTGTCTGTGAGCGGAGGTGTGAATTCGTCTGAGAATAGAGCCGTGAGTATTGAATACAATGACACATTGGACTCGAGCATAGTCTTACTCATCGAATGGCTCTGGCCTCTTCTCCTTGAGATATTGGCTTACTCTGTGTTCGTTGGCTGCCTGTTCGAGCCACTGGCTGAATGCTTGCCAACTCCAGCCATCCGCTGCAGCGAAAATTTCTCGTGCCATTTTCTCGCTGAGCCGCCACATTGAGGTCGTGAGTGAGTGAGTTACTGAGCGGCAACGGGGCTCATGACCTATTGCAATCTATTGGACTCAGGCCTATGGTTTCTTAGCAGTCACTAAAGAACGCGGCCTGTGCTGCTTCAAAAGGTAAGCATGTAGTCCGAAGGCTGCTAATCTAATAACTATCCAGCAACTACTAAGATGGTACAACTAAATCAACATACCACACGGCAGTAACAGAAGAGAGAGAGCAAAAGAAATGTCGGAAACCACATCCCTAAGGTGTGATAGGCTATGCATGTACAACACGGCTCATGGCAAGGGCGGCCTGCAAGCTGGCTTAACACCGACACCATGTCCTTGGGATCCGCATTCCACTTTGGATCCTGTAACGACTGCCGATCCGTAGATAGCGAGTCGTAACACGAGAGAAGAGTCTTAAGCACACAAGCCGATGACTGGATCAATCCTTCGGTTGTCGCAAGGCTGGGTATCTACAAACACAGCGGGTTTCTTAAATACTGTGTCCGTGGAATGTAAGGGAATCTCGTAGAAAGATGTTTGTAGCAAGCGTCCGCAGTAAGGGGTATTCTACTGCAGACGTATGACATCTTCAGTGAGGGCATCAGGCAGGCGGGTGACTGGCGGGTGACTGGGGAATGGAGACAGGGTGCCGAGGCAGGCAGGTGACTGGCAGGTGACTTCGAGAGTGGAGGCGAGGCGGCACATGCTGGTGCTCGTTACAGACCCCTCCCCCTCCAACTTATTGATGCCGCCTCTGCGTTATCTGGCTTTTTCAGTCATCTTGACAGCTCAGGTCCCTCGCTCACTGAGGACATTCACCCAAGTCTCCGGAGCCACTCCCCATCTTGGACAGGAACCCAACCAGACCGCTCCGGGGCCACTGTGCCGGCTACCCTTGGCTCCGGATCACATGCACCGCCCCCAATGCCATCGGAGACGGCGAAGCCAGGCAAGCTGGTACCCGGGATGATGCGCAGACCATAGTCTTTGCTGATGCCACCAAAGATGTATTTTTGAGCTGCAGAATCTTAACCTCACGCCTACCAATGATCAAGACAGCCACCTGCCAGACCAGTCCAGAGATGCCAGATGCTTGTGATCTCAAGGTGCGCCCCTTGACAAGCAAGGAGACCACAATATTTGTACCCAGGCCTATATAGGTTGCAGACAGCTTGCCTAATTTGTTCAAAATTGTATTCGAAGCATCATCCTCGGCATTGGGATATATGCAGTTGTTGGGCTGGAAAATCGTATCTAGTAAATTTTGGAGCTTTCTGGTTGGCTGATCACTTGGATAACCATAGGATCAATGGTGGCATGTCGTAAAGTTCTTTTTGGACGGACCCAGAGCCTTGATGGGATCCGGCAACAGAGAGTCAGCCTGGATGGAGGATCTCCGATTCTCCATGGTTTGTTGAATGTGATCGTTTGGGGGTAGATGTTCTCTCTGGAGATAGCTTGAATTTAAGCTATCAGAGGTTTGCGATGAAAGGGTAGAGCTCATATCCAGGCAATGTGAGCGATCGATCAAATGCAAGCCAAGGCTGAACGCTTGATGGCACGCCCGCATCTGCGTGGTAGGTCTCATCTACATATGCTACGCGGGTCTCCCATCTTGCTTAGGACATGCAGAGGCTATCCGACCCATCCACCACGCTCAACAAGGCCTTGGCATAGCCATTCTACCAGTAAGCACCATGTCTTCACACATCTACCATGTGCCTCATGCTGACATCTTCGATCGCAGCTTCTGCTTACCATATCGCTGCGGTTCGCTCACAAGTTGGATGGGTCTGGTGGAGCTGCAATGGGGTGGTAGGGGCCGCTCAGGTTTGTTTGCCACCTCTCGCTCGGGCGGCCCACGCTTGCTTTCTCCCCTAACTCCTCTAGATAGACTTGCTAATACCCCTCACCCCTCCCCTAAATTAATAAGCTAAGATATTTCACCCCGCCCACTCCTCACTGCGAGTCTGGTGAGCAAAATTGACGGCCTGACTTCAGTGCATGGCACCAGCACTGCGTGCATTCTTTTGCCAGAGAAGCGACTCTGTTTAAACTGGCTTTGCTCCCCTCTCCCTCTCCTGAAAACAACAGCATAGAGTGTGGCGGAAGCGAGGAAAGATTTTTCGGCTATATTTTCTCCCACAGTTGACTTTGTAGGACGCCGTCTCCTCTACTGCAAGACCCTACCCCACCTCTGCACAATCCCGCTGATCTGCCTCTACATAGCGCCATACATATTCGCGTAAAGCCGCTCCTCTGCCCCATCCGCACTGCAAATCAGGCGGCAAAAATGCCCCCCAAAATCCGGAAACCAAAGGCTTTAGAGCAAGAGACTGGAAGGGGAGGGTCTACGAAAGGAAAGGCATGCAAGCAATGCCATTTCATATTTTAGCCCTAATGCTAAATAAAACAAAGCACAGATAGCAAAACTTGGAGAAACACACCACTTGGATATGCGTGGGGCGAAGACTCAGGCAGCAGTTGAGGATAAAATTTTAGACAAGCAGGTGCTCGAGAAAGAAGCCCAGGCTGCATTTCTGGGCTGGGCGCGGTACGATATCCTTGAAAGCAAGCAGCGCCTCTTATTTGGCCGGTGGAACTCCCGCCCAATTAGTCCCCCGAGCGTTACCTACCTCTACCAGTCATTTCTCCTCAACGGAATGGACAGATTCAACGTCGATTACGCCCTCCCCCTTGTTATATCAAAGGGCCGAATTGCCCCAGGGTGCTATGAGGCCGTCAACCGCCAGCTCCGGGAGACACTCCCCCTCATGCAGCTAAAAGATGGAGACGTGCAGGAGATATGGGCTGCTGGCGGCCAGCATCGTGTCAAAGCTGCGGAGCTTTGGAGGGAGCAACATGGGGAAAAACTGAAGGCCCTGAAAGAGAGGCAAATGGCCATCCAGAATATGAAGGTCGACGGCGACGACGCGGCCCATGTTGCGGACGAGTACAACAAGGAGGTGGCACCAGAGATAAGGCGCATTGGTGGGCTGCTGGAGTGGGGCGGCCAATGGGCGGTTGCTTTATTTGACAGCGGTGAGCTATGCCTTGGCGGCAAGGCGTTAGGGATGCGGCCGGCTGTCTGACATACATCTGCCTTTAGAAAAAGTTGGCAGCAAACTTGGGCTGTACTTGTCACAAAATGAGACAAAATTTACCTACATGGAGTCACCAGAGGAGGGGCTTATCCAAGCTTTGAAAAACTACATAGTGGACAAGAAGACGTGGCGACATGTTTCACCTCCAGCCGTCTATCGAGGCGCTGCACATAAGCAAAGCGAGCTCTTATCGCAAGAGAATGTTTTCGAATTCCTCACCGGCTGCATCCGCGCAGGCAATCACTTCTTCAGCTCACCCAACTTCCGACTGAGCCAGCTTCACGCCACCATGTGTTCACCATTTGGCGGGGTATGTGACTCCTCCCACTTGCTTAGCGCCGAGACAAGCTAACCTGTCGCACCTTATGCTAGGTCCTAACCCACACCGCTCGGGCCCTTGGCAGGAAACTTGAGCTGTGCTTTAATAGCGTGCCTTTCACCTGGGACAATCTACTGCAGATTCGCCGGCACAGGGCACAAAATGCAGAAAAAATGGCCGAAAAGGTAGAGATGGCCATTGAGTCCCTTTTAGATGCCGCACCGGTTGCAGAAGCTGTCACTGGTGGGGTTCTTGATGCTCTGGACACTGCTTTTACGGAGTCGTTTGCAAATCCACGTGCCATGGAAGGCCTTTGCATGGCAGATGAGCCATACTGGGCTGCGGCCTGGGACAGCTACTCGTATAAGGCGCCTAACTACCTGGATAACTATGTCAAGAGCATCCGCGAAAGCAGCCACTTTAGCAGCCTGAGCCCTGATGTCCAGTTGGCCCTTACAAACTGCGGCGCCAAGGTGGCACTTTTGCTTGAGATTCAGCCTTGTAGTGGCGGGCTGAAGCCATTTGTCTGGATGCCCTTCATGACCAAATCTTTTTTCGACGCATCGGTGGAAAGATTAGCTCCCATTAGAAATGCTATCATGGAGGTGAGCGCTATGTTTCGCCCTGCAGCCTTAGCAGCAAGCGCTGACTGCGGCACTCATATTTGCATAGACCTCAAGCTACTTCTCACCATTGGTTTATATGGCCCGGCCGCATGGCTCAAATTGGGAGATGAGATCTGCATCAGTTGAGATGATTAGAGGCATAATGGGGCACCCAAGGATTCAGATGGGAGATAGAGAACTTGTGGCTGATTCGGCACGTATTGAGTCCATTTCGTCTGCGGGATTTGCAGTAATATGGGAGCTTTCAGATAATCGCCTCAATTTTCAACGAATACCCAATGTACCTCAGACTTGAGCACGATCTCAAAGACGTTCGGCCCCCGCTGCGCCCCGCCACTTCCCGTGCACTCACTGCCCTCTTTGATGAGAAGATGGGCAAGCCAAAGAAAGCCAGAAAAGGGGGAGGAAAAAAAGCCGAGGAAGAAGATGAGGATAGCTTCATAGCCGACGACAACGAGGCACTGGATCATGGGAGCGAGAGCAACAGCGATGGGGAAGCCGCAGATCCCGTAGAGAAGGAGGGGGAGGATGCCCGAAAAGCCAGCTTCATCGATGAGCACGAGACTGCCCGCAGTCTTATACACTCAGGGCACCAAAACACCGACTGCAACGCCACACCTGACCTGTACAAGCCATGGACACGTGCATCTCGGCTCAGCACTGATGGAACGGAGGATGCTTTCCGCGGGGAGATGCTGCTTGAGTTCCATACCTTTCAATGGTGCACGCTGATAGGCCCCTCTCGCTCACGGTATAGCCCTCAGATCGCCAAAATATGCATTTACGAGTGGTCACTCGTTCAATCATACAGACCCTTCCTTATATTTTCCCAAGATAGTGCCGCGGCGTGGCTACGCAAGCAGATGTACCAAGGCAATAGCCACCACTTCGTGAAAAATCAAAGAGAAAGAAGCAAAATACCGCTTCGTCAGTCGCAGCTAACTGGCAAGCCCGTTGGTACAAGGGAGATCCCATTCTTTCCTGACGGCATTAAAGACGACTACTCACTTGCCCCAGATGAGATGTTTTCGCTCGTTGGGGAGCTCAGATCTGCGCAAGGTAGGGCACAGCTGCTAAAGCAGAAGGATGCTGCCCAAAGAATAGTCCATGCCGTCGAGAATACCCCGGCCACATGGAACGTCCGGCAGGTCCTCCCACTGAAGGACTATCATGAGCGCCCCGCCATTACACCACGCGTTCAGGAAGCATTGCAGAGTCTTGTTGCGGTAAGCGGTGCTTATTTTCCACGGCTACGCGGTCTCTGACGCGGTCATTTGGCTGCAGGCTATATCAGAAAACGCATACCTCCAGCGGCACCCCGAGGTGAAGCTCAGCAGCACAAATGCAGAGAGCTTACATTTGACTGAGCCTCTTGAGGTGAAGTATTGGGCAGATGAGGATGACGAGAGCAGACGAATGGGCAGGTGCCGCCGCCGGTCTCACTTTGTCCTGCTGACGAGAGAGGAGGAGGAGGGAGCTTTGAAGCTCGAGGCAAAGGAGCGTCAGCAAATAATCGATGGTGCGAAGAAAACAGAGGGGATGCAAGTTGGTGAGGGTAGGAGGGGTGAGGTGGAGGGCGGGGCTATGCGTAAGTTCACATCACAGCCCTATTCCCTGATGCACTCCACTTATGCCTTACCTGCCGCCGCCTCACAGTATGCCTTGGCGGCCCCCGTGAAGGAATTGGGAGCAATGGCGCCAATGCTGGCCCCGCGCCCCCTCTATCCCCCGCGAGTGGTGATGCGCAGGAAAACTGGCCCCGAAAGGGCTCTGAGATCAGCAAGAGAGGCGCTGAGGGTAAGAGCCTTTTCACAGATAGCGAAGGCGGGGGCAGTCAGGACGAAATTGGGGGTAGCAGTGGCGGTGGAAAAAATTTATCACCTCCACGCCGCTCTGGCAAAACCTCCGGCGGTGCTGAGTCTAAGCTAGAGGATCCCAGAGCCGCTTTGGACGCACCTTTAAGGCATACGGCGGCGCTCCATTTGGAGAAATTTGCTATTGCCAATGAACCCCCCTTCACTCAGAGGGGCTGCGCTACGGCTCTGCCTGGCCCTGCAGCTGCGTGCGAGAGTGCCCGGCTCTCCCCCTTCAGCACGGCACCTTTCACTTCAGAAGGTAGCGCAATATTTGTAGCAGCATCTCTGCGTACTCTGACAGCATCCCGCTCACAGGGGCCAGCGGTTTGTTGAGCAGCGACCCCAGCCTAATGCAAGATAGCAGGGCAAAGGCATCGGCAGTGAGCTCTAGGAGCAAGATAGGCTCCAAAACTAGAGCCGCGGGGGGGCAAAGTCCTGCCTCGGAAGGAGAGCCCAGTGGCTCCACCCACCGTGCCATTGAGCTTCAAACTCCACCGCCCCTCCCCGCTGCCAGAGATTGCAGAAAGAGGCAATACTCCCTAATGCAACCCAGCGATGAAGAACAAAGCAGCCGCCCATGTGAGCATCACACTTACCTATCGGCAGCAGCTTCTGAGACCATTGGACTGAAATGTAGCCGTCGTAAAGCCTCGGCGTAAGCGCTACAATATACGTGACACCCAAGCGAATAGCATTGACCAGGAGGCCTTCGCCTATGCAGGATAGGGTTAAGAGAGGGAGAGGCTTGTGTAGATAGGTGCAGATTGCCATTTTTGCCATTGTCTGGCCATAAGATTTCACGCCAATAGCTTAGTGCCAATTAAGCCATCTAATGTTGGTTGGGGCAAGCTTCAGCTCAGAGGCTGCCTGTTTAGCGTGTGATGAATCTGCCTGTGATTCCCCAGCGACAAAGGTGCTGGCAGCGACGCTCTTGGGGCTCATGGATCCTCTGCCGCCTTGCAACCCCCGTCCAGTCAACAGGACCAGCAGCTCTGGCGCAATATGTCTCCTGAGCTGCAGCCTGAGAAACGGCACGCTGGTCCACTGGATTGAAAACCCCCTCCCATGGGCACACAAGGCTGCCCGCAAAGCCACCAAAGCAATCCTCTAGCACTCCCCATTCGCTCTCTGATTCAAATATTGCACCGCCCCCGCTAAGCTTTGCTCAAACATTCGGCTACTTTCGAATATTGCCCAGCACAGGCCGGCGAGCGGACTGCAGCGCAGGAATCAGGCACTCGGCGCATGATCTCTTGGGTCAAGGTGCTCGCTGCCCTGCTATATTCTTTGAAAAGGATAGCTCAGCCATGGGGCAGCCTGCGGGGCAAGAGGCAAGGAACAGGGCGCAAGAGGCGCCTATGCTAAGCCTATGTCCAAATAGTGCACCAAGACCCCACGGCAACCGCAGCACGCCTCAAGCCGCTGGCACCAGCGGTGGACAAAGGTGGGTAGGGGGGTTGGTTTAGCTTTGCCTGCCTTCGCAGGTGAGAAAGCGGTAGGTCTAAGGGGCCCCTGCAGGCTGCCTTGCTGCACATTTTACTATACAAGACAGTGTAACTTTTTCGGGGCGGCGATTGTTTTAAAAATAACATCAGCAATAGTAGAGAGAGAAGAGAAAGAAAAGACCCCATGCCGCAAGGAGGCAAGCACTTGCTGCAGGGCGTGGAAGACCTGCCGCGGCCTATGGGTGGAAAGCACTAAAATGAGTAGACAGGCAGAGGCGGGCCATGCTCTATACGGGCAGTGGCAATATGCGGGAGCAAGGGCCCCGGCTATACTAGGAGGCGCGGCGGGTATATATGTGATATGCATGGCTACAATGCGTGCCAATGCCCCAGGTCCTCTCAAAAAAAAAAAAAAAAACAGGACTCTGGAGCCTGCATAGCTATACAAGGCGGCCTGTAGCAGAGACCCATCCTTCACCAAGCTTCTGTGTGTGGCTAAGTTGCATCTTGGGCAGAGAGTTGTGCTAGGGGCTTCACTTTCCTGGGTATGGCTGCCTTTTTATAGAGGCGGGGCCACGGCCCCGATGCATGGCTATTGGTACAACCTTGCTGGATGAAAACCACACTACCTAGCAAGCTGGATGTCTAAATTTTTACAAACTGCGACGACATGGATCCTCCCAAATGAATGGCTGGCGCTGTAGAGATATTTAAGGCAGAGGAAAAATCCTCCTTGTAAAGATAGCTTGTGTGGCCTCGCTTATTTTGCATAGCGACACAACCGCCTGCATCTGCATCACATATTCTCCAATAAACCTGCCGCCACCGTTGGCTATAGTAGCTGCTGCGCAGGCTAAGCAGAAAACACACGGCTTTGGCGGCTGAGGGATACTCAGAGGCTCACGGCTTTGGCCCCTCTTAACTGCGCCGTACGTATGAGCAAAAACCAACAGCTCAAAGGACCCAGGAAGCTGCCTTCATGGGCTTACTTGGGGGCGAAAGAGGACGGCATATTATACGCGTAGCATGCTATTGTCATCTATTTGTGTTAAAACAAAGTCTCCATATAACATTTCGCCAGCCAAACCTAGCCTGCGCCTGTAAATTTCTCCCCACCACCGTACCCTCCCTGCTACCCTTATACGCGTTGGCTTACATCGATCAATCATGAATTACGACGCTGGTGTTGAGCTGGCTGCAAAGCAAGTGCTCATATCCCATCTGATAGGGCCGCCTCTGATGTATTTTTTTTCTGCTTTTAGTCAGGACGGCGGAGCAGCTTATATTGATGAAGAGGACATCAACGCGCCGTTCCTTGTTGCCCCTGTGCCCATGCAGTATGCTACGGGGGACGGCCATTGCCAGGATGTTGTGGGTAAACATATTGCACGCTACGCCGGGCGACGGGTGTTCGAAGCAGACTATTTGCGAGAGTTTGAGCAGAATGCTCCTCGGGACACCAACCTCTCTGCTCTGGAGCGCCTCTTCGAGAAAAAGGACCGCCTTACCGCAATTCGCCTCCTACTGGATCGCCGGTCCATTGTGGTCGACAGCAAATACAAGTTGGAGACAAACGACCCCAACGTGCTGATGCACGTAGACGGCCACTACTTGGACTTTGTAATGTTTGTAGGAGGCCGGCGCGGCATGGACGCAGTTCTTCCCAACACTGCGGCCGATCACACGCTGGAGTTTCGCCTGACTTTCAACAAGCGGTATGCCCTTTGGCCTACTCCAAACGCTCATGACCTGCCGTTTAGTCCCGCTGGCCGCATGCTCCGAGTTGGCAGCCGTCTACAGGAGGACATTTGGATAGCAATGGCTCCAAAGCCGGCCCTTGCTCCTAGCTACGACCGCATGCTGGGAGATGCAGCCATACTCAACGCACCAACCTCTGCAATGTCAAGAGACCACGCCTTAATGCTCACAATGTTCTTCGCCTTCGCCTTCCATCACATCAGGTTGCAGGATGTCCACTGCAGGAACCCGTATCCGGACCCATTGGATGTACAGTCGGTGAAAAACTCCACGAATATCCTGTAAGTTTTCCCCCCATCCCCCTCTTTTTTTCGCACATCTGCCACTTGCACAATCACGCAAATAATTATTTTTAAAACTGCCAAGCTCCCCGGCTTTGAGCATCTATTTTATCCTCCGCTTATCACATGCTGACGCCGTCCACCCAGCGGCCGAGAAGGCGAAGCTCAGCGCCACTTCATATTGACCCTTGCCCAAATTAAACTCATACACAACGCGCTGCGAAATTTGTGGGGTCAATGGGTTCAGGCTGCCCCAGCCAAGTGGAAAGAGGACAGGTTCCTTCTAGACAATAACCCTGTTGCTGTCACAATCAGATACGGCCAGAATCAGGATCTTCGAAAGGTTTATGCTGCGCTTGCCACTGAGCGTGAAAACTGGAATAGAGACCATGACTACGCTCACATCATGACTTTCACATTTTCCCTGGCAACTCACATGAGGTCTGCTCCTGCCATTTGCTATCCGTAGGATTAAAATGTGCTGATGCCGCACCCTTCGTCCCCCCATAGCTTCTCTGAAGTTAGCGGCTGGGTGGACGTCCCTCCGGAGGGAATCATTTCGAGAGAGGGGCGTGTCTTCAGCGGCATCCCAGGCAGCGCAGACCGTGAAGAGATTCAAGATTTGGACAGCTACCCAGCTCACGATGGCCAAGGGGCAGAGCGGCAAATCTACACAGAGGACGGATATGTAATTCCAAGGCGGGTCCCAGCCCCCGGCCTTGCCACTAAGTGCGGTAGCCTTCTGGACCTTACGCTTGCCCCGGCCCTCTTCGTCCCCTCCGATGACGAGGAGGACTTCAACATACGCGCCATTCCCTGCTCGCTCTACCCACTTGCATTCACCAAAACATTGGGGAATTTGCAGGCCAGCGGACTAATTCACAGCTTTGAAGACCGACTCCATCAAATCAACGCACCTCTTAGATCTGCCAACAATGCCAACAGCAATGCCCGGCGTAACCAAGATGAAGGCGAGGATGATTATGAGCATCTCTTTGGCCACCGTCCCGCAGGCCAACCCCCTCAGCGCCGCTCTGAAGCTCCAGTCTTGCGTGGCCTGAGGTGCCAGGCCTACAACACGCTCTCTCATAGAGTCCGTGACAAGAGCAAGTTCCACGCCGTTCAGCTTGGTAAAATAACGGGTGCGGTCTCTGGAACTGCTGTAACAGGGCAAGCTGCCGGGGCGCAATGGAAACGGCGCATGGAAGAATGTCAGGAGTCCCTCCCCCACGAACAATTTAACTTTAAAGTCTCTGGACTAGACCAGCCTCAGTCTATGAGGTTTGAGAACACATACCGGCTTGATGTTTTTCACTTGAAGCCAGAGCACCGCAATGGCAGGTGAGTTTTGGGGCCCGGCTTTGGCTGCAATTGCTTACTAAGCACCGCGTCCCTCCCCCACCGCTACGCAGGGGCATTTACGACAAGGTTATCACCCCACTTCTTAGGTCTTGGACCCATCCCGCAGTTCTTAAAGATCTGAAAAAGGCCATTGTCCCTCTGAAAGCAGACGTGAGCCATCCCCTTGCCATTTTTGTCACCCCCTCAGTACTTTTTAAACACGCCATAATTCTCTCTGCAGGTTGTTCCCAGCTTATTTAAGTGGACAACGTACCCAATTACCTCATTTTTGGAGATGGCCTGGGTCCAGCTTCAACCTACCCTGCTTGAAGGCGCCATTGTTGACCCCCATCTCATTGAAATCATATCAGTCGTCGAGCGGGCTCTTAACTACGCCCATACCGGCGCTGCACGGGTGCTGGTTCGAGGCCTCATGGATTGCTCCTGGGTATCGCTTGGGATCGTAATAGATGGGTTTCCTTGCCTGTGGGATAAGATGGTATCCCGCGAAAAGCTCTGCCAGGGAATAGTCAAAGTATACACCAAATCGTGGCCTGTGGAGCCTGATACCCACAGGCCCAGGGCGTCATCGCAACGCGTTCAAGAGCTCACATATGGCGAGAAAAACTACCAGGTCACCCCAGCCTATCTCTTTGCGCATCTCCCCGGCACTAACAGCACTTGTTTCATTGCATTCAGTCGTATATTGCCAGATTCACCATCATACATGCATCAAAAAACCTTCCAAATGACGTGTATACTCAACAGGGAGATCCCTGCAGGCGCCTCGCTTGTTTTGCTGCCGAAATCTCCCTGCGCGTCTACCTGAGCGACGTAAAAAATTTTGTCCTGCAGAAGGTTACTGCAGAGCTGCCGGAGCCAAATGCAGAGGACCATGCCGAAGACCCGGATCTTCGCCAGCGCCGAACGGCCATCCAAAGGTGGTTTGATTGCCCGGAGCCGCTTGCATACGCTGAGGCCACCCTCATGGATTTGATGCGCGCCATATGCAGCCATGCAGACCCAGACAGGCATCTCGTCCAAGCTGAAATAGGAAAACAAAACCTCTCTTTCTTCACCGAAAAGCTAGTCTCCTCCTGCCAGCAGCCAGGCACTCGCCGCTTGCCGCCTTTCGTGCAAGATGGGAGGGCCTTTTCTGTTGTAAAGATGACGATTTCAGAGATTGAGCGTGCTGCCAGTAGCGCGAAGGTCCCTGAGGAGTCTATAGGGAGCTTTGTTCTGGATGCATTCCTAACCGCCGCAAAAGCCCTCAAAATAAGTCACATCCCATGGGTGCCCAACAGAAATGGCGCAGTGGGCGCCCCATCCACTCTGATCTCTCACAAGGTGTGGCTGAGCCTGGGAGCTCCTCCGTCGCCCCCTGCTTCCGGAAAGTCCTATCAATCTCTAGCGGAGACCAGCGCAATCCTTGCTCGCCAGTCCTCTCGAAAAATGATTTTGGAGGATCCAAGCGGCGAATGGTCGGCGCTAGCACTCAAGCTTGGCGGGATGCCCAAGGTCCTGCATAAGATCACTCTGCCATCGGAGTGCTCTGTTACAAGCGTCACGATTCCCCCTGAAAGCCCATCGTATATCCGTGAGATGTACGAGTGGGTGATGGAAAATTTCCGCATGGGCGACCCCTTGCACTTCCTTGCCCTATTCTGTGCCACTGCATTCGCTGGCCTCCTGCCCCAAATCCACTCACCAGCAAAGCGCGACCTTCCCAAAGACAGCTCCGCAGCGGCCGTAGTGTGCTATATCCAGTCGCTTCCCTGGGTTACAAAAAATAGAAAGGGCGCCACGGACCATGGCCCTTTCATACCCATGTTCCTGGCCTTCGTCCTATCACATTACGAGCCAAAGTCCCCCGTTGGGAGCAGGGTGAAAAGAAACCAGTGCATCAGGGCGTGGACTGACAAGAACAGTGGGTGGACCAGTTGCTCTAATACTTTACACGTTGCTCACGGCCAGCCATAGCTGCAAAAGGCATGACCTCCCTAACAATGTGCCGCTTTGGCCTGGCAAGGCCTGTAAATTCTAAAATCATCTCCTCGGCGAGGTGGGGAAAGGACGTATTTCCGCTCTCTGAGCAGGAGTTGGAGGAGAGGTATAAAGCAGTCATCCAATACCTAACAGCAAGCAGCGATTTTGGGGCTTTTGACGCCATTGGCTATATGGCTGGGTTCGTAACCACAGATACTCTGGCCAAGAAATCCAGCGTAAAACCCAGGCCCATGGCGGCTTCAAGCTCAAGCTCAAGCTCAAGCTCAGGTCCGGGCTCATCCACCAGCGGGTCGTCTTTATTCCCGCCCAAGGCGTCCAAGAAACGCCCCTCAGATATCTGGGACGTAGATGAAATGATGGCGACGACTGACACAGCACATAGGACGGGCTCATCCTCCTCCCTCAGCAACACGAACAAACACCCCCGTATTTACTAACAAGCCAACCGAGGCACTGGCAGCTGTAAATGGCATCCGCCTTCGCTTAGTAGCTTTGGACCATCAGTAGTGACCCCCTTTAATACAAAGAAATGCTGCGTTCGCCAAAAGTGAGGCATTAGAGCAACTGAGCTTTCAAAGCCACCTGCAGTGCCACCGAGCCCTGCAATGCCATTGGATAGCCGGGGTCCAGGCCTCGCCCCCGCGCTAAGCCCCCATTGAAGCGCTAGCAACGACTATGCCAACCCAGCCCGCAAACTGCTACTGGCAGCCCATCTCAGCAAGACTGTGGGGAGGGGGGAACATTACGCAACTAGCCTCTGTAGATGAATACAAGGCATTGGGGCATGGCTGCGGAGTCTACCGCACAAGCAGGTGAGGGGCGGCAGTCGCTGGGAGATGATTGCACAACTCTTCCTTGCTGTGGCTCAAGTAAACCAAATTGATCAAAGCGGTGCCAAGGGAGTGCGCAAGGGAGCGGCAGCAGCTATTGTAGTTTGGGTAGTTTGGGTACGTGTGTAGGGCGGTGTTTAAGCTAGCGAGAGCAGCATCACTCAAACACAACATGGCGTGAGCAGGTTGAATCACTGAGTGAGAGAGGGGCGGAGTGCATGGGGGATGAGTGAGGGGCGTGAAATCAAGATAATCAAGCAGCACTTGCCGGCGGCAACATCTAACAGACTCCGGAGTCAGCGCTTGGGGAAAGCTAAGACCTGGTCGCATAACTTACATGACCCGTCCAACAAAGCTGCGCAAGCTCCCAAGCGGCGAGGTGGGCTCTGGGGCCGCATCTGATGCGTCAACCTGGGAAGCTAAGGGGGCCGCCAGCCCGCAAACTTTGCAGATAGCCCTAGTGCAGAGTGCTCACCTAGCGGGGGAGCAGGGAGAAGCCAGATGATCTAGGAGAGCGGCAGGCATAGGTGGAGAGGGCGGTAGTGCCGATGAAATAAAGGCTCTCACCCAAGGCGCTGGCCCAGGGGGGCATGGGGGGTGCAGGAAATGAGGGGTGATGCCGAGGGGTGATTAGAAATGCCGGAGGCTCACCGCCAGATGGATGCTGCAGCGAGCCACCTTGCTTGCAATGTTATTTGCGCGATTTGTGTCCGGTGCACCCGGGATGGCACAGCGCTTGAGAATGAGAGGAGGTCCGCCGCGCCCATGCCGCCACGTACTCCCGATATCTCCCATAGAGGACTGGTTTCCATGATGAGCCCCCTCGCTCATAATAAATATTACAAGCAGGGCCACAAGGCGGCGGACCAGGCTAGCTAGCTAGCAGATCACGCGGGCTAGCATAAACGGCATACTCGTATGACACATGGTGTGTGGCTAGTGGATGACTTTCCGCGGGCTAAAAATGCAGTAGAGTATATTAAAAACTGACTAAATATCGACATGAAAGGAAAGTCCGCCGTGATGCCGAAGGCCAGGGAGGGAGGATTTGAAATTGACCCCCTTCAACAGATTATTCATGGCATTGATTATCTACTTTTGGGCAATACCGCTTATGTCGGCACTGGTTGCACTTTAGTGCGTGTTTACGGTGCGGACTGGCATCCGGGATTGATCTATAGGCACAGGCACTCTCACTTAATGGACATTGACTAACACTCTTTGGCACTTTTATAGGCCGATGCTTGCTGCAAACTCAGCCCCGAATGCTTGTCCGCATGGAATCCACAAGGGCCAACCACATTAGTATTTGGATGGAATGCAGATTTCGTAGGCATCAAGGTCCCCGCTGCTCATCAGTCGAAAAAACCATACGGTCAGGCTGCCACAGCAGCTTTTTTTTTTTTTACTCTCGGAATCTCGCCAGCAAGGCACACAACTGATTACGCCTGTTGCAGGAATGAAGAGCATTGTGCGGTCCAATCATCAAGCGAACCTCAAGCGGAGCACATAAATACCGGCCTTCAATAGTTTTTCTTGCGCGTTCATCCAAGTGCTCTACTTTCAACTAATCTCTCAATTCGACATGTCCAACAGCCAAAATCCACCTCAGCTCTCGTTGTCGGATGGAATTTCCCAAGAACTACGGCATGACGATGCGGGAAATCCGTTTGTTTGCGATCCCAATGGCCTCTGGGTTCCGCATTGCGGCTTCGCTTTGGCAATCCGTCTTTAGTTCATAGCTGACCTCTGCTGATCTATATGCTATGCTAGCCTGCTCCAACTAACCCATCTCGCCACTTGGGCGGTGTTATGCATCCCTCCGATGGCGTTGCTCAACCTGATGTCAAACATCAGGCCTGGGACTCGCTGCCTCACTTCAAAGAGACACGCTTCTCATAAATGCTCCTTAAGCATGCTAACATTTGTCTAGCCCCACAACATTGGCCCGAACTCCTGGATGATGCTGTCAACACCTGCATCATTCTCCCGATTTCCAAATCAGCATGACCCTGCTGATGTCCCCCTTCCGCATGAGGACCTCACGATGCCTCATATTGTTGCCGAGTCCCAGGGGTATACATGCTCTCCTAAGATCGCAGGCTCACGGCATTCGGCCAATTTGAAGGGCAAGAGTGACTCGAAGGCCAAGGGCAAGGAAGCATGCTCGTGAGGCTGGACTTGATGGCCACGATGATTCAAATGTGAATAAGTCCGAGAAGCGACCTCGGCGCAATGCAATTGAACTTGACGACGACGACGACGACAGCATTCCTAAAGCCAGCGTAGTCGCCCGCATGGGGCCAACAACTATTCCGTCGAGGACACAAATATGCTCCTTGATCTCGCTGAGGATGAACTACCTCTTGGTCAGTGGGGTTGGACAACAATTGCGACTGGGTACAGCAAATGGGCTACTCAGCCGGATCGGCCTCTTCGCAAACAGCCATCACTCGAGACAAAGTTTAAACAAGTAAGCTAAGGCTAAGTTCAATATTTTTGCTGACCACTCCTCACAGCTGGTGAAAACTACGAAACCAACGGGCACTGGCGTCTGTCCTCCTGAAATTAAACGGGCTTATCGCATTGACAAGCTAATCAATGAACGAGCTGGGACCCGCAGCCTTCTTGACGGCGATTTCGATGATGGTGACGGTGATGATAACAATAATGACATGTCGTCAAGTGATGATGACGCTCCACCCCTGGAACCTCGCATAGCAGTCGCACGATCAACCCGCAATGAAGCTCCTGCCCCCTCGCCGTGCTCGTGGGGCTGCTGCTGTAGACCTACTCAGCTCTCTGCCTCATGCCTTTGATCCTGTGGCTCTCAGGGCTTGTGATGAGGATCGAGCAAGTCGATCTCTTGCGAATACGCAGCTGTTGGCAGTTTCACAACAGCTCCGTGAGTCTCAACCAACTAATGCGAAATTGAATGGCCAATTATTTGATCTACGCAACTGTTTGTATGAGGCTCAGCGAGCAGTTGATCGGGCAGAGATGCGTCTCGAGATGATGTATCAGAATCATGTTGCCCGAGTCCAGCTGGCTGGGTCAAGCCGTCACATTCCACCCAAGTATCAGGAGCCAGAAAAGAAAAAGAATCAGCATTACTGGCGGTTTGCTGATGGAGGAAAGGCAGCTGCATGGCTGTCGGACGATGATCCCACTAACTGGGGAGCCGTAGATCCGCTGGCAGGTGAAGGTAGCTATGGCCTTGGAAAAGATCTACACGGGTGAACTCACATCTCTATCTGCAAACACAGCTGATCACGAAGTTGATAGAGGGCATGAGCAACCAAGTAATAGACGATGACAGCAAGAAGCCATCCGAGGATATTTCTCCTCTCTGATGTGTGGTTGAGTAGCATCAGATTTACTCGTATTCTAGATTTACATAAAAACCTGTTGCTCGATCTCGTTTCCTCTGTTCTGAAAACAACCATTTCCTCAAATCCTGTCCATACTTACATATCTTCTGTTGTCTCTTGCCAATGTGGCACATATGCTGTAGGGATTTGATTAATTCCAACTCTGGCTGTGCGAAGATTGTGAAGTCGGAGACAAGTTTCAATCAAGTCACCACATCCATCATTGTCATTGCAATCCAATGGCACCCGCACCCTCCCAAATGAGCCTTGGATGGCATGCATACCCCATTCTGCAGTTTGCCGGTATGATAGCAGCTCCCGATTGAATGCTACAGCTTCATCAATTTGTTCAGGAGCTCCTCTAACCCGTTGGCCATCCTTTAATGGAGCTCGAATTCGTCCCATTATGCCTGCAGTACCCTGTGGAAATGCAGTATCTGCAACGGGATAGTAGTTGTTGGATGTCTTTGTGCGTAGCACATGGTAGATTGGCTGTGCTACACGTGAATCATGCCAACTTCCAGGTGCATTCGCTCTCGCTGCAATTATGACGCCTTTATCCGAAGTGTATCAATCAGATTTGCTCAATATCCAAGCGAGACAGGCAAAAATCACCTTCAGAGGAGAAAACTATGGCTGAACTGATAAAGCGCTCCGATAACCATCCGTTGAAGGTAGCATTTTCAATCTCGTCATCAGAAGTCTCGATGGGAAGTTTGAGTCCATCAATGCTGCCGAAAGCTCCATGAAGACGCGGATGACGTTGTTGAGCAAGATTTGTTAACCCATCAAACTCAACAGCCTGTGGCCACATAATCTGAGCTTCTGGCATCATCTTGAGGGTCGCGAGCAACACTTGAAGACCAAATTTGATATATCGAGAGGCTGCGGATGGAGTTATCGCAAAGATCTGTTGCAAGCTGATCTCGCGCATCGTTGAATTCAGATAACGTAGCACTGGCCCGAGAGCGCCAGCAGCATCCAATGGCCGTTGACTATGTCGCGGACCACCGACAGAGTTGGTATCTGAGCGAGGGATGGTGTTGTGTACCAGCAGGTGGAAAAGCCAGTTGTAAAAATATATCCAAAGGCTTCGACATCAAATCCCATTGTAGTTATGAAAGCTCTATCATTTTTGGCTATCATAGAGCCGCTGCCACGGTGTCTCCATGAGGATTTGGGAGGAGCTGGGAACGGCAAAGATACAAGCGGCTTTGGTGCCGCTTCTCAATGCGGGCCTGCTGTGCGATCTCAGCACCTGCTACAGCGGCAGTAGCCACTCGTGTACAGTAAAAAAAAGGGGGTGTAAATTTACCCAGGCTATTTTACCCCTGTAATTTACTGCAATTTACCTGTCATTTTGGCTGACGGTGTTTAGGGGGTGTAAAATGGGGTAAATTGGCTGCCATTGGACCCGATGCCCCATGCTCCATGGCGCAGCCCCCGTTCTTATGGCACTGTCGGATGCAGTGCCAAAGGACATCAAAAATAAATTTTAGTGACTCTACTGCCAGACTCCAGCATGTGGCGACAAAACTAGAGACTAGCTCCAAAGGCTACAAGCCTACCTTGGCCAACTCCCGGAAGCGCCTCCAATGCGAACACCAGCTGAATCAGACTATGGCTTTGATTTCTTTGGCTATGGGGATTCGGATGTGGAGGACATTGGGCTTGAAGGGGCTGTCAACCGGCAACTCGAGATAAAACTTGGACACCGCCGGGATGGCCGCGTTGTATTCACAGAAAGGGGTCCAGGCTTATCCGAGGTTGTTACTGTCCTCGCACATTGGCTTGCTGAGCTTCCTGGGCCGATTATATTAATCAAATGGCTCGATGGCCTCATCACATCTGCACAAAAAGCATTTGAGAAGGCAAAACGCCCAGTAAGGAACAGAGCACTTATCATATGAGATTGGCGACACTCACCTGACTATGTATCAGTTGCCTGGCTCCAAGTCGGAGGCTATCGACTTTGTGATACCAAGGGAAGCCTGCGACTCAGTTGAAATGGATCAGGACAAAACTGTGACTGTTAGTGCTGCGAAGGTGCAAAAGTTGGATTCAAAAGTCCTTCGTACCTTTGAGGATTCTACATACATAGACTTACCCGAGTTAAATGATAAGCGGGATGGTGGGATCAAGCTTCTCCCATTACTCCTGAACATTTTACGACTTTGCCAGAAGAAGACCATGGAACAGGGAGAAAAGATTGACCATCGCATTCGGTGCATTGGCAGTGCTGGATGCAAGAAGACATGGGCATTTCCTCGAAACCGATAGCGCGTCCTCGAGCATGCTTCCAAATGCAATTGGCTACCTGCAGAACTTCGTGAAGCAGCACTTGAGCACATGTCAGGGAAGGCAATCGGGCCAGCAGCTGAGGCCTCTTCAACTGCTCCTGGGGCTGCTATTTCGCCAATGGTAGCACCCGCACAAAAACATGGTCCAAGTCATGCGATGAGTGGAAATAACCCTGTCACAAATAAGGGAGTTTTCCAGTAATTTGTCGCGGAGGGTCGCCAAGAGCTTAAGGAGAAGGCAGGCTGCGTGATTATGCAGCATATAGTGTGCTGCGGAATACCCCCTGCCACGGTTGACTCCCATGGGTTCAAATTCATGGCCACTACTCTAAATTCACGCTATCAGCCCCCCTCATCCTCGACGTTGACACCCAAGCTCATCCCAAATGAGGCGGCAAAGCTCAGTATTGCTGCAAAGAAATATCTTATGCAGTGCCGCCACCTAACTATCACATTTGATGGGGGGAGGACTAGAAAGCCACGCTCAGTCCACATAATCCATGCCACTACCGCTGACCGGCGCAACTTTTGCCTGGATATGGACGATGCCTCGAGGCTCAGCCATGCTGCTGAATATATCTTTGAGGCCCTAGATCGGGTGAGACACCGATTTGTTTGGATTGTGTGGCTATGGCTTATATCATCGCCTGGGTGTCAAGCTATCAAAAAGATAGGATCATGGAGGTTTTGCGCGACATCATCAGATAGCACCGGAAACACAAGAGAGGCTCGAAAGCTTCTATGTGAGAGACATCCCTTCATCCTCAATCTTCAGGACGCATGTCACTTGATCAATCTAGCCATCAAAGCCATCGCTCTCCCTCCTGAATTTGAAGATGCCATTCGCCATGTTCGCACCATCCTTTCCTCCATGAGCCGCTCTAGTTATGTGATGGAGCACTTTGATAATCAATGGGAGCGACTTGGCATCACACGCGGGTTAGAAGGAATTGGCGAGTCGCACTTTGGAACCTTATATTGGGCTGGGAGACCCCTTCAACATGGCCCCCCAGCTCTTCGGGCCATCGTCGAGGATGGAATTTCTATTACGGCGAGCCAACTCTTTATTCCGGAGCGTGTAGTGACCGCTTAGTAAGGCTGCATCTAGCCATTGAACCGTCTTTTTATAGATGGCACAGACAAGCTTCGGCTCGAGTTTGAGCTCGCAAAGCTCTTGTCGGCAATTGGACCTTGGGCGAAGGAACTGAAGTGTCTTGAGAGCACTCATGTTAGTCCCGATAATGTCTGCCTTTATTGGCTGGCGATTATGGCCGCGATAGAGGATGACTTGAAGCAGAGCCGTTACCAACTATGTGAATCAACCATGGAAGACATTAGAGCGGTTGAAAACAGTCGTTTTAACGAAATGATTGAGGATGCACCAAACGACACATATATTGTTGCATTTTTCCTGAATCCAGATGCGCCGGCTCACTAGTACCGGGCCTCAGATGACTCATCTACTAAGCTACAGCTTATCGCATGGCCCCAATCTATAAAGCTCAAAACCCACCCTCTGTCCCCGCTCTCAAAATCAGTACGAAGAATGGGTTTCCAGCTTGTGCAGCGAAAGCACCTGCTGGCATCATTTCTTGTGCCAGGGTTAGCCTTCAAAAGATGCTCAAAGAAGAGTTTGGCGATGCATACACAAACTCTAACTGGTGAGATTCCAAAGAACAGATGGAGCACCAGAGCCCACTGCTGGCAAACTATCGCCCAGGCGAAGCTCTCCTGGTTCTTAAGGAGCAGCCCAGAGCTTACGCGAAGGGAGTGGACCCTTTCGACCGCCTGTTCCATGAAAGGAAGGAAAGTTGTGCTGGCTGGTGGGCAGCTGTGCAAAAAGAAGGTGGAGATGTGCCCGGGGTTTGTCCTTGCTCAGCCTGTTGGCATAGCACGCTGGTGATAGCATTTAGGCACTCGCTATAAAATACCCTCCGTAGTGCCAGTTTCCATGGCTGATGAACGCACTGCGTCTGCTCTCACGTGGCTGAATGCACCGCGGCGGAGTGGAAAAAATATCAGCACGCTCCAAGACCACATCAAAATACGCCAATGGCATCAATATGAACCGCAGGTACTTGCCCAGTTGTACTTAGCCCCCGCCCGGTACTAACGTGATACAAATATCATAAAGAATACGAAGGTACCATTCGAGCCAGTCGTGCACTGGCGTGACATGAACGCAACTATTTTGAGCCACAAACGAAAAGCTTCGAAATCCGCCGAGCTCAGCAATCCTTCTCCGTATGACCGTGCTCCCCCTCAGCCACGGCCTTTCGATCCTCCATCCGATGGCTCCGATGGTTCTGATTCCGAGTCCGAGCCTGAGAAAACTGGAGGCAAAGTGGTACCTGGCATCGATGATGGTGCACGGCTCGACAAGAAGCGGGGATTGCGCGGCGACGCCTTGCATGCCGAGCGCCAGTCCCTAATTCTTCCTGGTGCATCCAATATTGACATGTCATCATCATTCTTCCGTGATATCCTCAGCGATGTATCTAAAACGCGTTCCCAGGCTGCTGGGCCCCAGAAAACACAAACCGCGCTTAAAAAGGCCTTATCTAGCATTATTCCAAAGGTGTCGGGCTGGGAGAGCTGGTGATTTGATCTTTTTTGCGCTATTTTACCCGGTTAAATAGGGTAAATTACGCCAGTTAATTAGAGCTCTGGGTGAGGGAGCGTAAAATACCGGGTTAATTAGGGTGCGATGTCAATTTTACCGTGCACTAGTAGCCGCTCCAAGCCTGATTGCATTGCCGTACTCCTCGTCTGCAAGGTCTTCGTCTTCTTCATTGGTCACAGAAGATCCACGAGAGAGTCCATATTTGCACGACAGTAAGATGCAGGTTATTTTATTCCCCAAGCCCACGGTTTATTCAAGGAGATAGACTATTAGATTATCCACAATTTTAAGTTCCGGTATATTCTATTCTACTGGAATTTACCCCACGGAAAGTCATCCAGCGGCTATAGGCCTGGACAATCGTGCTTACTCACCATTGAACCAAATAGCTGGCAAACTTCGGCGCGGTGTATAATATGCAACCAAATTGGGCTGAATTAGATCCACCTCCGCCAAACATTATGGCGCCCCAACGGCAGCGCTAGTTTTGCCTGTAAAAATAGACAACATAGAGCAGTCCCCGTGAAAAATGCATGGGCATAATAACATACGTAGAGTCTGCGAAGATAGTCTCTTGGCACAGCGTCTGTCCAAACGTAGCAGACCATGACTCAGGCGTAGTAGACCCAGCGTCTCTAGCAGTGGACATTGGCGGGCCGCCTGGGCGCTATCTGGATGGGGCGACGCTATGGCTTGGGTATATGGGCTGCCCTGCCATTTTGCCACATATGCCATGGCACCCCCATGGGTACGGCTTCTCTTTAGGGTGCGTTCGGTATGAAACGGGCTGTGCAAGCTGACGCTGCGGAGATGTGGCTTAGACGACTCCGCTAGCCGTGTTCTGCGTGCGATCCCTGGAGAGAAGTTAGACATGCCCGGCGCTGGACAAAAAAGTAGCTGATTGTGTTTGGCATGTCTCTAGGCGCGTTGTGGTGGGCGGTTTGATCCATGGTTCAGATTCATGATATGTGGCACAAACTTGCAGCCAGGGACCTGATCCGACGGTGGCGGCAACGTTCGGACCATTGTGCCTAAATTAGAGCACATCATACATGCGCGTATATTGTACAACAGAATGATCAGAGTCAGCATTACAGGGTAATGAGCGTGACTCGACGAGAGAAGAGGATCATGCGGCGAGCGCTGCTTCTGACGGTATTTGAATTTGAATGTAGAGGCGGGCGTTGAGGCGGAAGGGATGGATGGTGGTAGCGCAGCGATGTCTGACTTATAAGGCGAACAAGAGAGGCATGCGGCAAGGCCCTGCGATGGGGTGGTGATTTCATAGCTCCCCGCACATTTTGGTTTTGGCTGGGGCTTGGCGAATGATAGCTAGTGTCAGCTTCACAATCTCAAGAAATAATAATAAAATTGCGTGCATTTGTGTACATGTAGGGTGTACCGAGTTGAGGGCGGGTGCGGGACAAGATATAGGCATACTAATCGGCTCATTGCAGCCGGCGTGCTAGGTTGGCCCTTCCAGCTCTAAGACAGATAGGCTAGATATAACTGGCATGCAAGGGTCCACTTTTCCAGGACAAGTCAAGGCAAAGCTGCCAGCATACAACCGGGACGCAAAACAGAGTCTGTGGATCCGGATACTGAGCTGGCTTGATCAGTCGGCTAGATGCAACGCTCTGATTATTACAACCGGCGTGCCCGGATCGGAGCTTCCTGTGGAAGGAGAAAAGAACACGCCAAATGCACGCCCGAAGGCGTAGAACACATACAGTCCGGTGACCCAGACGCTATAGCCGCCCTCGCCAGCCGGCCACATAGTACCTCAAAGGGCTTTACAGCTTATTACTTTTCGCGGCTGGCAGGCCAGGGTCGGCCCTTCCAGTGCAAAAAAAGCCCTAAGCATACGCTTGACAGCGTGAAGCGCGTAAAATCTGGTGACCCAGACAGTACAACCGGCTTGATCAGCCAGTTATATGAAGTTCAAGAGAACATGCGCCCCCAGCATGCACTAGAGGACGCAAAGTATGCGACATCCGGGTGCTATGTCCGACTTAGCAGTTGGCCATGCGTTTGTCAAGAAAACATCTCCAACCCTCCAGCATACGCTAGATGGGGGATTAGTGATACGCCGTGCGGCATCCGGTGGCCTGGATGTAATGCCCAGCCCGACGGCTGGTACGCACATAGGCAGATTGGGCACCAGCTCCGATAACTTGGATTGTACGCCCATCTAACGACAGGACGGGTGCAACGAGCAAATGGTGAACAAGCGAATTAAAGTACTTTGAGAAAAACAAATAAGTGCAAATAGGTTGAATAATCGGTAAAGCCAACATGCCCCGTGACATCGCATGATAGATGACCAATGGTAGAAATCACACGCAGCGCCTCAGTTATTTGTTCGTAAGGCGCTTCCGGGTTCCCACAACACGCCTACGGCGCCATGGCGCCAAATGCCGGCCATCGCCCGAAAATTCAAGAGTTCTTGATTCCGGCAGAGGGTAAGGCGATGGAGGAGCAGGTCTGGGCTAGGATAGAACCGAAAGTTGTTTGGTACGGAGTTCCGCAAGAGCAGGTGTACCCCCATCCCAAAGGCGGTACGTACGTCCGCTGCCGGGTGGAAGCGTTTGACTCCCGCAGGAGCTCCCTCGGGTTTCTTCCCCTTCCGCTGCGGTACAAGGAACCTTGGATTCAGCTATGCTACACCATCGTTTATTGGCTGAATGAATGGAGGGCTTGGGTGCACCGTGTGAGCCTGGAGGGCCCAGGCCGTGGGATGACGAGGAACGCGGTGCGCGCTGCTGCCAACAACTCCGGCACACGTTTCCTCCAGTACTTGCTTATTCGCCGGCTAATTATTGACGAACTCCTAAAGCATGACACGCTACACCAAGAGGACATAAAACTGCTCATTTTCGACGAGTACCTCATTCGGGAGCGCATGTGCTGGATTTGGACAAAGTACGAGGACATACCTGTCGGCGACATGGTTTGGTTGATGTGCGACCCTGTTCACCCAACCAACGCACCGCTATTCGGTAAGGCATCCGTTAGTGACGAAAAGGTTTCTCCTCAGAATGAAAATCCCGCAACAGACATGAAAGCAGATGGTCTCGACGTTCCTGTGGAGTTTTTTCCCCCGCCTCTTTCTCCTGGTCGGACTGGAGGCTGGATATGGGGCAATATCACTCACTTTGACTTTGGCGAAAATTTTGTGAAGAGAGTGGGCGACCTCATTTCACTCTATAGCCATCGCAGCCTTAAAAAGCACACGGGCGAGATGCCCTATGAAGCCGGAGCGACGTATCCAAAGCGGTGGCATGAAACCCATGAGCCACCCGTTGTTTTCCTCAGCGAGGAGGAGGACCTGCGGTTCAATCACGTCAGGTAAGCAAGCCTCACATTCACGGCTAGGCTTCAGCTCTGACTCGGGCGCTAGAGCACCAATTCCTGGGTAAGTTCCACCAGGATGGGGTCGGGTGGAAGTTTCCCTCCGCTCAACAGCATCAGCTCTCTGGCAGTAAAAGAAGCATCAATGCAAGGGCATCAGGCAGGACCATCAAACCAGTAAGTCCAGTGTTACGGGGAAGGAATGGCTTACGCTCTTATTCCAGGCGGGCGAGTAGCAACGATGGTCCAATGAGGTAGGTTTGGCTTGGATGGCTGAGAAAGCCTCTCTGACCCTGTGTGATATAGTGCCAAGGCAGTAAAACGGGGGATCATTGACAATGAGCATACTCGGGCCATTGTGGAAGCCCTGGCAGATCCCGGCGGCCCACTTGGGATCAAAGATGCCCTGCAAGCCCTGGAAACGGCGCTTGGAGAAGAATACGATGAGAAGGCCTGGGTGAATATGCTTGATGCAGTTATGCCAGAGAAAGATGAGTGGTCGGTTTGTACTGTCGATGACGCATTCAAGCTGTATGGTGGCGGGGAGAGGGAGGAAGGCGGCGTATTAGGGCACGAGGAGATCATGCAAAGGTACCGTGAGGATCAGAATAGACTCCTGTTGGCTTGAGGGCTGAATTCATCTCCATTTCCACCTTTCTTTCTCCATTCTTTCTTACACCTGAAAACCTTCGAGCCCATTTCCCCCGACTCCCACGGTATGGGGAAGGTTTCTCAGCCAGAAACGTCGCATGTCATGCATATGGGACTGCACGAACTATTTTACTATAATAAGGAAAAATCTACTAGATGTATGGCCGTTGCCGCGGCAGAGACCTTGTTTACACTTAATACATGATGTTGATCGTGTCAGCGTCATATTGGGACCAGTACTGATCTCGAGCTGTGATACTGTGCGAAGACATGGTGGAAGACCTGCCGTGGCCTACGGCGGGAAAACACTAAGACGAGCGGACAGACAGAACTGGACCACGCTCTGTGCGGGCAACAACGACGTACGGGTACAAGGACCTCTACTATACTAGGACATGCGGTGGAGATATATATACGATGCGTGACCTGTGTGCCAATGGGTATGCCAACAGGCTTACACACGGGTGTCGATGGTGAGACCCAAACCATAATTTGCAGTCAGCAATATCAACACGAAGTGCTAGGCTGCCTCTGCCACGAAGGAGGTGCCAAACCGACTAATGACGCCGAACCACTACGCTCACCATGTTCACCATTTTGCAGTTCTCCGTATGATCTCCCGGTGGTGACCTGCAGCATCTCCAGAATCACGATCTGATAGGCTGTCTTGTCTCTGAGTCACGTCTGGTCGCGGCTCGTTTGGGCTTGATACCTATGGAGTGGTGTTGTGCACGTGCTCTTGGGTCATCAGGTATGTTGCTAGCGCCTTCGCGCAAGTGGTGGGTGGGTCACTTTGTTGTCGTTGTCATTGTCGAATGAAAGCGTTGGGCGAGTGCCGAACGTGTTATCGTGCGTGGAAGTGGGTGCGCTGGTCGTGTTTGCCATGTCACCGTGCGTTAAGGAGACTCACCGCGTTGCCGTGTGTGAAAAAGAGACAAGGGAGCTGTTTGCTGTGTCACCGCCGTACATCAAGGAGAGGGAGGGGCCCGTGCTCACCGTGTCGTCGTGCGTCAACTTGGAGAGGGAGTGGGGGTGATTGCCGTGTCGCCGTGCGTCAAGGAGAGGGAGGCGGTTTGTTTGCCGTGTCGCCGTGCACGAAAAAGAGGGAGCTAGGGGGGGACTTGCTGTGTCGTCGTGCGTGAAAAAGATCCAAGTCAGAGGGGGGTTGCCGATCAGAATGTGTTGGTCAAGTCGTAGTTGTGTTCACCTGTCATGATCGTCTTGCGATGGGTGACACGATGGTTATTTCAAGACGGGGGCGGTGGCCAACCAAGTGGACGGGTCGAGAGGTATTGAGGATGCTTGAAATGAGCTAAAGAATCCGTTTTCCGCGTCACCATGCGTCAAGGAGAGGGAGGGGGAACTCGCCGTGCGCCGTGTGTGAAAGAGAGGGTCTTGAGGTCTTGGTCGCGTCGCCGTGCGTGAAAAAGAGGGTGGGAGTTGTTTGCGATGTCGCCGTGCGTCAAGGAGAGGGAGGGAGGATCCACCCGTTAAATGTACCAAACCGTTGGGAGAGCCCGATGGGGAGGCAACGGGTGAGGACAGTCGTCTTGCTACTAATGCACCCACGGAGTCCCCTGACGAACCACAATGAACATGCATGACTGCATGACTAAACACGCCGAACATCAGTGAATGCATGGAGGCTGTCGAGAGGCATAAAAGGCACTGGAAAACAGCTGGGAAGGATGCAGAACAGGTCAGAATGACTACAACCGCCAGGCCGAATAGATCCAGCTAACTCACCTGATAGCAATCCAGACGCCCCGGCAGACTAAGCAGACGCGTTGACGGCGTCGAGACCAGTTGAGGATTAGTGGAACGTGCCAAAGACCCGCTAAACACGTTAGAATGGCTGGAACCTGAGGCCGAAAGGCCCTTTGAGCTTTCGCCCTCTCACAGAACTAGTAGTCACTCACGACAATTGTCGTTTGCTGATCTTATTAACCCGCTCAGTGTTCAGAGTACATAAAGTGCACGGAGAATGTTCATTTGCCACAAGCACCAGGTCACTGCCGATATGGGCCTCGGCATGATATTTGTTCCCACGGCGCGGAAATCACGGTTATAATTCCCACAGTCTCACCCCCCAGTGACCTTGTAAACAAGGTAATTTGTGGTTATTGCTGTGGTAATGTAAGACTTAGTTCAGCGTCAGCAGTCCTTCACCGAGTGCACACGGTGGTCAACACTCGAGAACGTCCGAGAAAATGGCTTTTCCGGCGTAGGCAACTCTGCCTGAGACCATTGGGGGCCAACTCTGGGAGTATTACTACTTGTCGGCAAGTTCAGTCGGAGTTCTGAATGCAATTCCGCCTTCATCAACCGGCCCGATCGTCAACATTTCAACTCTCAAAGCTGTGGCGGTGTGATACCGCTGTCAATATGTTGTGGTGACCGCAATGGGAATGGAAGAAAGCCCGTTGCAATGATGCGTACCGCCGCTTTCAGATAGCCGCCTCGCGTTTAACTAACGCTGTCGGTGCGACTCGGTGCAGGTCACCGCTGGCAACATTAGGGCATCCTGAGAATGCGCCAGACGACATACCCGAACCATGAAACGGACCATGCAACAACAGCACGAACTCCCAAGCGAGGTACTTGAGGGGAGCAGAGTGTGCTTTCGAGACAAGATGTCAGACATACCAGCGACGAGACAGACGCGCCTGGAGTACTCGTCAGGAAGCGACGAGATTGGCCGAAGAAGCTGGAGAGCGTGGTCAGAGGGAAGCTGACGACACATGCTGGCAAAGTGAGGTGTGTAGCAGAGCTAGTTATTTTACCCCTGGCCCGAAAGACAACTTTCTAGGTGGGAGAATACCCTCCAATCCTCGACCTGCCTTGGCCACCCCATTGCTTTCTCGCGTACAAGCACGAGCACGCGCACAGACGCGTTGTCTGCATCCATACTTGTGTTCGTTTGCACCCGTTTGTGCCCACGCTTCGCAGTTCAACGACCCGACGCCTTTCGCGATTCACATTACAGTTCCACTGAACGAATGACGTCCTCCCTCTAGTTCGTTGGTTATGAAGTACGCGCAGGTTTATCCTCCGTCTACGAACAAAAGGGCTGGGTCGCGGACAACATCCACTCCAAGTCGGCTCCTCGCACGCTCGATTAATCTTGTGAGTCTTTTGGATGATCACTACCCACATCATCCCCACACGCATTCCTAGATGACTGGTCTCCGTGCTGGCCAGCCTGCTCAACAAGACCAGTGAAAAGGCATTTTTCCGAGAACAGCCCCTTTACTACCTTCATCGCCGCCATTGTATTTATGGAGGTGAGGAACGCAAGGACTTGGGCTGGCCCAGACAACGAGTGGACTGAAGGCGATAAATGGGCCTACACATTCGACACGATGCATGATATTGGTCCATATAATGCATGCTTCCTTACTAACACGTGCTATCTACAGCCTCCCCACCACATTCCCTGCCTCTACTCGCTTGCTGGTGCGCCATCGAAATCCCAGACCCGCAGACGTCAAATTGCGACGTCCAACTACAATGCAACCATCAGCGGACTTTCCGGGGTAAGGACACACGACGCTTGCTCATGGCACGCCCGTACGTACAGATTTGATACAAGTTCTGAGGTTCACCCAAGGTTCGTGACACCCCCAGTGCACCTTGGCACATTGTTGTGGCAGGGTCGGGACTCGGAGCCGGTTTTCCATAACTAGGGCCTGCTGGACTTGGTGTTTTTTCTTTCATCACGGAAACTCCTTCCCTCTTTGGATGTGGCGCTGACTTTTTGCACACTCTGCGTCGCAACCACACTCAACCTTGCACTCAACCGCCACACTTACATCGTACCCAGTCATACTGGATCAACCTGGCCTGTTTGCGCTGGTCTCATGCCCTGCTGCTCATTTGTCTCCTGGCCTACTTCTCTCACTTGTGCCCTGCTGCCTGCCCAAGGTGGCCCACCCCACATTAATTACTATGCGCGGCCACTACTATTGACCACCCCCCCACCATCGTGCACCACAGCCACTACCTGACTCTAACCTCTCTTGTACTGGCACCCATCCACCACTTGTGCATTATTAGTTTACATTGTCATTACCCACTCGAGTACTCATGACTGAATATTTTCATTTATTTTCAATTGCATTTTTGGGTGTAAGATTCGGAATCCTGGCAGATCACACATGTTGGCCTTGCTCCTATTTCTGATGCTACTACTGATATTTGCCAAATGTGGGCTTGCACATGACCATACAGGTTCGGGCTGACCTCAGGTGGATCTCAGAGTTGGTGGCAGTCATATCTGTGGCTGAATGAAAGCGGTACATATGCCGAAAATCAGTCCACGGACCCCAGCTGGACCTATCTGGTACCTACCCGCCGCTTAACCTCCCTGGAACCTTTACCACAAAAGAGCGTGTAGTTTATGCTCGAGACAAGTTGCTCGTGATTATGTGTGAGTGGCATGCTTATTCAGTACTTCAGTAATGAACGACGCGATGGAGCAATTGGGCCCCGGCTGCCCAGTCCACCAAGCTTGACAGAGAAACCGCCTCGCTTCAGTTTCACCGCGGGAAAGCTTATGTAATTGCGTTTACCGCGCAGCGAGTCTGGTTAAGTCACGCACTCCACCAGAATGTCACCAAGACGACAAAATATTGAGCGGCTGCTCAGAGCGGGCAAGCTTGCTGGAATCAGCAGAGCGGAGCCAACCGATATAATCAGAAATCCTGCAGGAGATTTGCAGAGCGTGGAAGACATGCCCATGGATATCGACGGAGGTGCGCTATCGGAGGTGCGAGGTAGAGGTGCAACAACTGATCAGTGCCTAGAAAGCGGCTCTTTGAGCACCCCCATACCGCCGGTGCTCTCCGTGGACAAAAAATACTGTAATTTTTGCGGTCACCGAGCTGACATCTTGCGGAGGTGTGGATCCTGCAGGGCCAAAGTTTGTGAGCAGGCGAGCAAGGGGGCCCGGGGGTGCCTTCTCTCCAGCCATCAGACCACCGAGGGGTCGTTTTTCTGTCCACAATGTTCTGCAGCAAGAGCAGAGGGAAGATGTAGCAAGGTAAATGGGCCCCGCCTTTCCATCGCCCGGTACTTATTATTGTATTTATTTATTTTGCAGCATGAATTTACAGGTTATTCCGGGAGGACCCACTCCAAAATGACATGGCCTCTGGTATGCACTATCCTTCAGACCTCTGGGACTGTGGACAACTACCTCCGTGCTTCCATTGAATTGGACCTCAGAAATCAGTTTGCTGCGCAGGCCGAAAATGTTTGTCAACCTGCTTCAGCCGCACGAAAGAGCGCCTAACTTTCTTTGTACATGTGCAGCTTTTTATGGGCTACATTGGTCTGAGGTTAGGAGGGAGCCTGGCAGCGGCATCTACGATGCAGCCCGTCGTGGAGCTCTTCAAGCGGTCCACAGAGGATGGATGTCCCGCAAACATTATGGTCGTGCTAGAAACAGAATGCGACTCCATCACTGGAGCGTTAAAGTATGGGACAAAGGGGGAAGCTCCGGTGTACGCCACCGCCCCAGGGATCCTGCGCAGTTTCTTGGGGCCCCCTCTTTTGGAAGCGGCGAGGGTAGCCAGCAGCGCTTCCAGAGAAGCCAATGGAGCTGTGGAAGCAGGGTACTTCCAAGAGTTGGCATTTGCGCGGGGTGGATGGCGGGGGCTCTTCCTTGTCACCGGCAACCCCGCCATTCAGGTGTATAAACGTGCTGAGGAAGTGATAGGGTTAGTGGATGGGTGAGTGAATCCTTTCTGAATGCATGCCCTCAAACCAACGGTAGCACCGCCCAGTGACATATTTGACTTCGCCATTACTTTTCCTTCCCAGGCAGTCGATGTGCTTCACTTGCGCACCTTCATCTCAGGGATGATACGAGAAATGGCGGTTAACAGCCCCACGCAGGTGAATGACCGTGTTACTGGCAAGACAGACCCTCCTAGTATATGGGGGGCTTGCATCAAGACACTAGAGTCTTGCAGGGCGCTGCTGGTCTCGACGCCCGTTGTTATTGTCTTCAGAGAGCGCGGCGGAAGCGCTTCCGTGCAAGCCCTCTGCAGGCAGATTGCCTTGCATTCGCCCCCGTACAACGCATGGGGAGTCCACTTCAAGGAGTGCGGGGGGGAGAAACAGTGTAGTGTCAGCATCTCAGATATCGTGATCAAGACAAGGGGCGATGCAGTGCGCTCCGTCTGTTCGGTTTGCGGGTGGAAATCTGGGTGGATTAAGCACGATGCGGTGGGTGGTATGGTGTTCAGCCTTACCCCGAGAATTCGGGGCGGATATTGGCACAGCTTTCCCCCATCTCCACAGCTCATTTCAGCCATGCTCTCGAAAGACCGCTGATCACGGCGCCCAGTTTCCTTATTCGTATTATGCACGCAACTTGGACTTGCGAATGTATTGTAGGTCGTACGATACAAAATGAAGCACTTTCAAACATGTATAGGAACCGAAAGCTTGAAGTACCGCTAACGAACGCTGGGCACGAACAAGGAATATGTAAAGCTAGGGCGGGAACCAAAACGACGCGAGCGTGGACTCGGGCCCAGAGATGAGAACGTGGGGGGTCGAGGACGGCGTAAATGTGACATATTAAGACATAAAGAGGTGGGGAGGGAATAAATAGCTGCCGTGGATGTGAAAAATCTGAGGAGGGGTGCCGCCGTAGAGTACACTGAGGGTGCGGCTACGATTGACGAGAACCAGAGAAGATCATGTCAGCACCTTGATAGCCGCTCAGATAAGTCACCCAAACCTGGAGAAGCATGGATGAGGCTAGACTCGTGACCAGTCCATCCAAAAGAGGTAAAGCGAGCAAGCAGGCAAGCCGTCGACGCCCATCGACGGCCTGCTTGCTCGCTTTACTTCTTTTAGAGTCTCGGACTGGTCACGAGTCTAGGGTGAGGCGGCTCCGCAGGCGGCATCGACCCACTTGGAGGCATCATTGGAAGCCTGCTTTGTGATAACCTCTGAGAGGCATTCGAATCGTTGGAAAGTAATGCTGACGGATAGATGCGGAAAGGGTTGTTGGGAAATTAGGAAGAGTCGGGTAGAAAGAGGGTGCTGAAAGCGACACACCCGCGTCGTGGTTATGGCTGCTGCCATTGTAGTCGCTGGCCGGGGCCAGGGGGTCAAGATCATATCTGTGAATTGGCTTTGGTCGGGAATGGTTGGGACCCGTCCTGACCATCGGCTAGCAGCTAAGCGTAAAAAACCATCCTACTGATACGGTGATGTACACACCTTCGGCTAACGCTCAAGCGCTCATGTTTGACTGTGCTTGCTTGCATTCGCAAATGCCAACTAGCGTCGGTGAAAAACGACACATTTAATAGCTCAACTACCCGCCAGAAGCACCCCCCACTGTGCTGCGTATATGCTTCACCCCTCTGATTATGTCCGTCTAACACACACTCAAATATTCCTGCGGATTCTTGCAAATTTTTCATTGCTAAGTGGAGTTTGAGACCGAGACAGTGTGCAGGCATGATTGGCTTTGAGTCAGGTCGAGGTGCAATAGGGAGGTTGGCCAGGCAGGAGCTCGGCGAGAGCGATGGCGCCGCGTGCGGGGAGTTTACTAGAGGAAAGAAGGCTTTTGAGGGCGGTTGTGAGCACAAATGCCCCATGCATTGCGCAATGGATGGAGGCACCGTCACGCTGTGACGAAATACAGCATGAGACTCTCGCTCGGCTGCGGGTATCTTCTAGTCCTAAGTTGAAGAGTGGTTTCCATACTCAGAGATGTGAGGGAAAAAAGCCAGGCCAGCCTTCCAGCGCCCACGCCTCCCCTCAGCGTGTCTAAGCCTCTCATCAGTTGGGAGGTTCTGACTCCCCACCACTTCCTTCTCCGTCTTCATTCCGTTCTCGATGTAACTGAAGAGAGACCCTGAGGCATACTGGGTGAACGAGTACCTAGTTTCTTCCTCCATAATCTTTGTGTTGTAATGAGTAATTATTGCAGACGGGATCAGGGCTGTAGCTCCTGGGGGAAACTCGACAATAACGCCCAGTTCCCTCAGCACCAGGTGTCCCCCGGTTTTGGGGTTGAAGTGACCCAGCGCCGTGATGGCACAGATACCGAACGATAGGTTAGCAGAGTCTCGATGAGGGCGGCAGACTGTGACTGGACCCAGGTTGTAAGCTGCGGCAGGCATTATAGAGTTTTCGTAGGGGCGTCGCAGGTGTGACCGTTGGCAATATAGCTTGGAGAGTGAATTTTCATAGTACGCGTGTATCTTTGGGAAAAAAGACTTGAAGGCTTCTTGGTATGTTATCAGGGTATTGTCGGCTTAGTGAGCCGGGCAGAAAAAGATGTTACGCACGGTTCTGGAAGCCAGCCAATCTACGCATGGCATTACTCTCCGCAAGTTCTCTGACAATTTTCTGGTACATCGCAGGCACGGCGCTTTGTGTAGGCTCCTGGTAGTGGGTTAAAGCACGCGTTCAACTAAGTTATACGATGCCCACAGCCCACCTTCTGCCCATTTCCATGGGATATCCCGGTGACTACGGAGTGGAAGTGGCCTCTCGCAGGCTGCTTCCCTCGGGGCAGCACGCTCACGCTCTCCTCCACTGATAGGAGGTTGGGGACCTGTTGCTCGAATTCGTAGGCCACCTGGAGGAGAACATCCTCAAAGGTTCCCCCTGCCCGCCCTGCAAGAACAGCAACAACATGGCCTGAGGCGTCCAGGAGTGCGTGAGGTGCACTAGGCTATGCTCAGATTTGGACAGCTTAACAGGCCACAGCTGCTGAAACTTACATGCCATCCCACTCGACCAGCTGAAGATCTTCATTGGCGAGCTCCAAGAGCGTACGCTCCCTTTCGTACGGGGTCTTAGCCCTACTCCCTAGCCACCCACCTTCCGCAGCTTTCAGGCCCTCCCGAGCGGCGACCGTAAAGGTTAAAGATCCGTCTTCTGCGATGCTTGAAATTCGTCGCTGCATCGCCCTCTTGACCGTCAACCTCTGAAACCCTCCGTTGGCCTGGGCCAGTAGCTCCCTCCTTTTCGCCCTTCGCTGGCACCTCTTCTCCTTTATATTCTTGGTCGGGTTGGTGCCGGGTGAAGCTACGATTTTCGAGTCTCCCCTGCCCCAGACTTCGCAGCCACCCTCAGTCTCCACCCAGCTCTCGGAGGCTTCCTCAACCTCCGCGAGGGAAATATCTGCGAGGTTGTAGAGTGTCTGAATGGCTGTCATAGAGCCTGGCAAGCCGCTGAAGGCAAAACTTTAGATTGTTTTTCGTCGCGCAGCGTTTAGAGTTTTTGTTTATAATTGGAGGAAAACAAACAAAATAAGATTTATTAAACCGCCCAAACTTTGCGCTCCACCGGTATCCGCCATCTTATTGCATTGTTCTCAAAGATTTCCAAGTCAATTTAATGTATGAAATCACGGAGTTATCTCACTGCACCTTTATGACGGCAAATGCACGAATAACGTATTATGTATCTGAGTCGTGCTCCCATCCCCTCCATCCCCTCCATTAGTCTGGTGACCAAACCTGTCTAATGAGGCAAGCCGTCGATAGACGGTCTGGTAAAATCCGCGGAAAGTTTGGATGCAGCGCGGATTCCCAGGGTCGCGTGACTTGGGGCCAATCGAAAAACGCCACTTTTGCGTCTGCAAATTATTAAGAAATCAAATTTGAAAATAAAGTTATTTTACTATGGCCACTTTCACATCGCAACAGGTTCGAGCCTGGCATCTACAACCAAATTGAGCGGCTTTCAAAGTTTCACGGCCCAACCAACTGGTTCACAGTCAAACCGACGCATTCGCAGCCTGGCAAACGGCAAGTTCACAGCCCGAATGAAGCTCAACTGACGCTTTTTTCAAGCTTTGCAGCTTAACCGATTCATTAGCAACTCACCCGACCCATTTACAACCACACAACAGCCCAACCAGTAAGTTTGTAGCCTAATTAAAGCGTTTACAGTTCATCCGACTCGTTTACAGCGAGCCGACGCATTCATAGCTCAACCAAAGCACTCACAGCCTATCAAACATGTTTTCAGCCCAACCAGTAAGTTTTCAGCCCAGCCGAAGTGTTTACAGCTCACCCGACTTGTTTGCAGCTAATCCAACGCGTCCGCAACCCACCCAACATGTTTACGGTCCAACCGAAGCGTTCACAGTCCTTACAGCCATACCAATCTATTGACAGCGAAAGCAATGCATTCCTACCTCAACCGAAGTGCTCACAGCCCACCAAACACGTTCACAGCCCAATCGGTTCGAAGCGTTCATGGTTTATATGAATCGTTTACAGCCCAACTGGCGCGTTTTCAACCAATCCGAGTCATTTAGCCCACTGCTGACCCAAACTACAACGTCAGCTACCCAACTACGTCGTCACCAGCTCGATCACCCCTTCTAGCCCAACCACGCCATTTTGAGCCCAGTGGCTCCTACTGATGCCAACGTTTATACAAGCGCAGGCACGAGTGCGTACGCGAACGTGAAAGCGTCTGCGTGCGCGCGCGTGCTTGTTCTTGTGTACATCCATCGTGCGCTTAGGATGTGTGGCCCCTACCGCAGCTGTGCCCGTGGGTACACCCAATATGGGTACAGGTCTGCTTCCAGATATCTGGGGGTATACCCGTGCCATTTCCTAATGTCGTCGTCGATGCCCTTCATCAGCGAGGACAAGTCCCAGTTCGTTAACGACTCCGGCGTGGCTGAGTCAATCGGCTGCCACAATGCCACTTTTGGCACTCCATCCATCTCCTGGTATGCTGTATATGCAGATTAGTATGGATCAAGTGTCTTAACCATGGGGTTGAGGACAGAGATTTAACCGATGTGCAAGATCTCTAATGCTCGCCGGATGCGTTCATCTAGTAATAGTTGCTTCGTTTGCACCTTGAACACCAGTGGAGCCTGTCGCCTGTCGCCTGTCGTAGTTTTTACGGCTGAAGAGACAGACACTGGCCCAGGGAGATGCGGGCAAGGACTCAAACTTAACACTTTTCTCGACACTTATCCGATGTCAGACAAGTCCAAAAAAGGCATTGCTACCCACATGACCGTGAGAATCCACGCTGCTTCCAAACTTTCCACGGATTTTACCAGGCTATCGTTGAGCAAGGGTTGAAACAACGTGGCGAAGCTCATACACATGTTCAAACTCAGATGGAGCTGCCGAGTGATGCCGGTTGACCGTAGCGAAATCCACTTTGGATTTTGTGAAACGAATTTCGATTTCTTCGTGTCCAAATCAACATCCAAATCGGCGTCCAAATCGACTCCAAATCGACGGTCCAAATCAGCTTTGAACTCCCCTACTCTTTCAAGCACCAGCGATAGGAAAAATGTGCGTTGGGAACTCGGTAGCCGCTCTAATGTATTTGACTACTTCGACTGCTTGCTTCCAACATTCCCAACATATCTCGACACTCTCGATGTCCTCAACGCGTGTGTTCCGCCTCCAATCGTCTAGACCGAGTAGGCCAGTCACCCAAGGCGCGTTCCTCCTCTCTAATCATCTGTTGCACTGTACTGATCCGGCCTCACTCACCTCAGACCAGTGCCTAAGTCTTTATCATGCCTCAACGCCTTTGATGCATCCGCTTGGTCCCTTTGGACACCTTCTCCGGCTTTTCTGGCACACACCACGTGTCCTCGACACCTCCGTGTGTACGGGTATGTGCGGGTATGGGTCCGGGTCCGACCGCTGACGGGTCCATGTAGTTGCCTGATATTGACAGCAGCCCATGGCTTCACCGATTATCGTTTACAAGATCAGACCATCCGGCATGTAATCGTTAACATAGCCACATCACCGACGGGCTACACTCAGCCTATTCAACCTCTAACATTTTTCAGAAGCCTCACTTTCCTGAGCTGCTGACAGGTTGAGGGACTTAACCCAGGCGACTAAAATATGGCGGCAGAAGATGGGTGCCACAAGGGATCGGGTTACAACTGGAACATAACCAGATTAGAATCCTACAATCACCACTAGCATTTTACATTATATTCGTATTGTGAATAATACTTATTTATACGAATGGACGCGGCCCTGCGGACGAAAAGAAAATGTGTGTCGCGGCAGGGGCCAGTGAGTGGTTGGTCGTTACAAAAAAGGCAATAACTGCCAAAAACGGAAGGCTCTCCGTTCCCACATCATGGGGTGAGAGAAAACCTTGTCAGACCACGGAGACTCGGAAATTCGTACCTCTCGTACTTGCCTCAAGTTCACTCTTTTCGCCTACCTTTATTTGAGAAGTCAGCAACTGCAATAACGGCAGTGGTACACTATGGAGCAGCATGCGTGACTGCGCGAATGCTGAGAGCATTCCATAGCACTTGTCGAAGGTACAGTGGGGTCGGGCATAAGCCTCAAGGCATGGGAGTGCAGCCCAGTCAAGTAGTGGTCGAGGAAGCCACGAGTCAAGAAGTTGAACTATGGGAGGCATCCAACAGACGTCCCGACTAGGAAGACCTCTGGAAGCCAGCCCGGATGACAGCACAGGCGCTGAGGTCTGTTGGATGTCAGTCCGTCAGTCAAGCCTCAAAACAATCTAACAGTGAGTCAATAAGTCAGCGACAAGGCCGCTGACACCGCGAACCCACGCGTGACATCTACAGGGCCTACGACGCCAGAGGGTGTGCGGCCAGGACCTATGGAGGAGCCGCTCGAGATGCGAGCAGGTGCGTCCGCTTTGCTGTCCGGCTCGTCTAACTCGCTGTAGTCCTAGGTGAATTCTCCGGTTCACTCGCTCCAGCCATCCCTCCGAAAGCTATGTCCGCTCCTAGGGGTTCCGCAGTCTCTTAGGCATATCTTTCACGTCCTCGCTGCTCCCTGATGCTCCGGATCTGTATGCCACGTCGCTGCTATGTCCGACAAGTCTCGGCTTGCATACTGCTCCACTCCCCCACGAGTGCCTTACTAGGGGGCCCGTACCGTCATCGTGCAGGTCTGCTTGGTGGCTCAGTGGTTCAGGTACTAATTCATCTGTTGCGTTGTCGACTTGTTTGTGGTGCTGACATTCGTCTTCCTCAGCCAATGGAGTGGGGGACTATGGCCGAAGGCCATAGTCCCATGTCTGTGTGTGAAGAGGGGCGCCTGGGCTGCCGAGCCCGTGTGCTCGTCCGTCTGACACCCCTCTCCGAGGATTGGGGTCGGACCACGGGGACGCCGTGTACAGTACGAGTAGGGACGAGCGAGGGGAACGGGATAGGCAACGGTTTCGAGCCTGCGAAAGCTCTCGTCAGGGGGTTACCGCTACCCCGACCGTCGCCCTTCCAGGTCCGTTTAGGGTGCAGTTACCAATCTAACGCCCTACCAGGGGATTTGGCCAGTCCACAGAGGCGGCAGGGGCATGAGGAGGGCGCGACCCCCGACTGGATTGGTTGCGATGTCGGTTAAATACGAGTGGGGAGGGAGGGGGGCTTCCTGCTCGGTGGGTGTGCCAGATATACCTGGGGATGCCAGGCATACTCCCACAGATAATACGGGCGCCCGAGTTCCTTTCGGAATCCCGAGTGCACTTTTGTGCTGCCATGCGGTCCCGTGGTGGGAATCTTGTCACCATGGGTTCCGCTCTCCACCATCCTCAGGGATCCGATGACCGGCACAGATTCGGTATGGCTTGTCGTGCGTCGCCGCTGGTACCATTCGGTCGTTCCCAGTTGCTCGCTCACGCTCCGAGCCCCCCCCCCCCTAAAAGCGCACAACCCACAAACCCCTACCCGCTCACCCCCCTCAGATGAAAGCACGGGTCCATCCCGTTAGAA
>JBBPLP010000103.1:0-53706 GCA_038089875.1 Fistulinella prunicolor | reverse complement strand
GTCATTCGGGCTACGTTAGACGTCGCAGAACCCCATCGCTTCACGAGCCCTGGCATGAATTTCCAACCTCTCTTACACAAGACATTTTGCCTTCATCTACTCGCAATCAGCGCCAGCATCTCTGAAGCGAATTTCACTCCCCTACTTATACACGTTTTGTATCCCATCCTTCACTCTCTTGTCTCTCCAACACCACATCTCTCTCTCACTGCACTCGCCACTCTTGCCCTGATCGCTAACGCAACCTCTTATGCATCACCCGCAAATCTTTTATTCTCACATTTTGACTACGCTCTTGACGCAGTATCCCGTCGCATGGGTCGGCGATGGCTTGATGTTGACGCTACCAAAGTCCTGGTAATACTGGTCCGATTAGTTGGCAGCGACGTCGTTCAGAAGGCAGGGGATGTGGTGGAAGAGTGCTTCGACAGACTTGATGAGTATCATGGATACGACGTGCTCGTCGAGGGCCTAGTGGAGGTCTTGGGAGAGGTCATCAAAGTCATCGAAAATGACGAGCCTCATGTACAAGATGCGCCCAAGGAGGACCCCCTCGTGTCGATGAAAGTCCAGAGTCTCGATTCGCTACTGAATTGGGTGGCTCATCGAAACGATCCCCCGCAGGAGTATGACGACACCGATTATGGTCCTGCTCCTCGTCAAGCCTGGGGCAACCTCAACAAAAGGAAGGACGAAGGGGAAAGGGACGAGATGAAGGGAGATAATAATCTCGACGAGGAAGAGCCGCTCACGTCGGCGCAGGCTTTGGCAAAGCAGATGGTTTCACGTTCAATCCACTTCCTCACCCATGGCTCACCTGTCATCCGGGCCCGGATCTTGCTGCTCCTAAAATCTGCTACGCCAATGCTGTCCGAATCCGCACTTCTTCCCTCAGTCCACCAGGCCTGGCCATATATCCTGAACAGGCTTAGCGATGCGGAAGTATTCGTTGTCAGTGCTGCGGCCGCGTTGGTCGAATCGTTGGTCAGCCATGTGGGCAGTTTCATGACTCGAAGGGTCTGGGATGATATTTGGCCCCGATTTACCACCATATTGGCAAAGCTGGAGGTCACAGATGGACAGAATGCCCTCGCACGCCAGGGTCGTGGTGCTGTCGGAACAGAATCAGCATACACTCATTCGCATCGGCTATATCGGTCAATCATAAAGACCATGACCGCAGCAATAACCGGTGTCCACATGCGAGACGCCTCAGGGTGGGAGGTTATCCTTCATTTTCGGCGCTTTCTGCACCGCGGGGCACATGAGGAACTCCAAGCATGTGCACGGGAGCTGTACGCGGTGCTCAGGGACGGTAATGAAGATGCCGTCTGGCTAGCGCTCATGGCCACATCAGGACGCATATCGTCTGACGTTGCATTCTTGAAGGTGACAAAATGGGACATCGATAAGAATGTAGCTCTCATTTTTGAAGAGTAACGCTATTTGTGATTGGAGAGGAGAGGACTCGGTCGAAACCGGAATCTTATGGTGTAACCGGCGGAACGTGGCGCCGGACCTCTACGCCTGCTTCTCGGAAGAGTCTCGCCGATGCTTCGTCTCTGCCAGTTCATTTGGAGCCAACTTAACAGCAGAAAATAAGATAGACACGTACACTTTGTAGCTCAGGTTGTAAACGACCATCTTAACGCCGCTTTGTATTATCTTGATTGTACACTTTAGGCACGGGCACCTGAAACGCGACGTTAAATTGGCAAAGCAAAGCGATGACGATTGCACGCACGTATTGCAATACATTATCGCGTTGGTTCCCACTCGATCACGACCTGCCTCTAAGAGGGCATTTTCTTCCGCATGCAGGCACAGGCACTCGGCTTCACGGGCGCTTGATGTCTGATTACACTGTCCACAACCACCTGAATTTACAAAATCAATACGTGCAAATGGAAGCGGATGGATATTTCTCGCCGTCATGACAATTTATGAGGCCGCGTGGTGTACCATTGTATCTGAAACGAGTTCGATCAGATATCATCGCTTGCCAAAACCCACGAAAGGTTCACCCTGTGGCGACGATGCGATTATCACGGACCAAGATAGCACCCACTCTGCGTTTCATACAATTCGAACGTTGGGATGCCAACTCAGCAAGCGTCTAGGAAAAGAGCGGTCAGCCCGGACAAAGCACATAACAAGGAACGTTCATGCCATAAAATAGGTATCCCATTGGGGACGCAGTCGTTCAGCATTTGTCATACCCAACGAGTCCAGGTAAAGACGGAGTTCCGATAAGGATTGAAACGTGTTGGTGACGTTGAGCTTCACAAGATGGCTTATTTCCCGAAGACCCAGCGGGGACTTTTGAAGCGAGCTAGAGCAGTTCACATTGGCCCCAAAAACGTATTGGTCATCTCGGCGAACAAATTCCTCCAGCGATGGAAAGTCTGGGCTGAGGTTGTTTATAGTATAGCCAAAGAGTGTTTCCCGGGAGGACATACCCCTGCAATCGACGGTAACGCTGTAGCAGGGGGGCTTCTACATTCACAAGTAAAAAGAAGGGCCGTTTGGCGAAAATGCTGATCAAGGGGCCGGATGTCAAGTCGACGGTCACAAAATTTTGTCGCCAATTTCGGGTGATATGGCTGAGTAACTCCTCGGGAGATGCAAATGTCATTGAGTGGGAACGTTGAGGCAACTCCGACAATACGGTGGAGTTCGTACCGATCAATGAAGGCCGCTCGCAGACATCTGGAGACCGGGAGGAGTCCGAAATATCGGACAGACAAACGGTCGACCCATGAATTGCAGGCGTGGTGATGTGAGGCTATGCATCACCGACGGAGAGTGGGGGTTTATCTGATGGAATAGCAGAGACATAAATTTGAACTTACATCTATGAGATCCTTCGGAGTGATGTGCACTGAGGTGAAGCCTTTAGAGACGAGATAGTCCTCAACCGTTGATTTGCCAGCACCTCGAGTACCTACTATGGCGATGAACATTGCAATCTGGAGGGCGAAAAGGCAGTGATAACCCAAGTGAGCTTATCTTTGGGATTTACTCAGTCACTGGAGCGACTCAATGGCGAGGGATGTGGCACGTAAGTTCCAGCACAGCTTGTAAATTTACCGCGCAGTAGCAAACTTAATCTGTTGGCGTCGGACCGGGCATCTTGATAAACCGATTACGAAGAATGCTGGTCTGGCGCTCAGCTTTAATTTAGGGTACTCAGTATATTTTTTTCATTGGATGCTCATGATGATGTGACTGCTCGAAGACGCCCAAGCTAGCTACGTCTAGAACATGCACACAGTGGAATTAGCGCCCGTTGAAACCACTTTTCCGATACTCTTTGACGTGAACCTACGCAGCAGTCGTGAGAGTTACGCGAGGCTTCCGACGCATTGACTGAGAGGAACTTGACGCATTCTTTGCTGCTGCTCTTGCTCTCGACCTTTGTTCTCTTGCGTCTTTCATGTCTTTTGGAGCAGTTGTACGGAGCTGCTTGATATGCGTAGGTACAAGTTGTTGGGTACCCATGCTATCTGGGGAGCAGAGCCAAGGGGCGGTAATAATGGGAACGGAGTCCAGAATATCCTGGACTGTTTCGAACAATGGAGATTCATGCTATGAAATCGAGAAAAGCATGAATAGCAAAACGCCCCAATTGCAATTATGATTCCATACCCGGAATGCAACGACGGCGGCTCTGCGGACACCAAGAACTTGGGAAATTGTCTGTTCTGACCCCTTTGGCAATGGAACCAGCTTGATCAGTTGCATTAGGTTCCTCGAAGAGTTGCACCCGGCAACCAGGTATGGAATATGATCCACTAACGCGAGTGGATCAACGTCGGCGCTGCAAGCGAACACGACTCTTATCGGAGATAGCTGAGCGCCATTTTGTGAGGGGTTTTCTACAGCACTTCTGCGCGTGGTGTGAAGCTGGTATTCAAGCGCCCTAGTTACCGCATTGATTCCGATAACGAACTGTGAAGCGCCCGAAACGCGTTGGTTCTCGTCCTCGGTGGAGTCTGCATTTCCGTGTCTGTCAGATGCCCCCGTGTTCTGTGGAAATTTTCGAGAAGGATGGGTGCGCGGAGGTACGTTCTCTAGGGTAGCCACGAGGCGGGCTAGAATTACGTTCTGAATATTGGGTGGTACAGACGGCCTGGGGATAGTCGGCCGTGGCATGGCATTGTGATGGGAGTGGTGCGTACCAATTTATCTCAAAGGGGTTTTCCAGCACGCTCTTGAAGACAGGCTTACGCTCCAAAGCGGAGCGGACCTTTGCGCGGTTAGACAGGTGACTGTGCGGACGAGCCAGTTGGGCCATGGCAGACAAGTGCTGGTATGTACAGGGAGGAGGACTATTATGTAAATAGTGATCCGAGTGTCATCAGACACCCAGCATTTTAGATATGCCTCCTTCCTCGTGGTCCGCTACCCTGTAATAGAGTTTGCAATTTTCACAACCCTATCTTCTAGAAACCGGATCGCGAGATGCGTACAGCCATTCTACAGCAACAAATCGACATGAAAAAGCAGAGTCCGTCATCTGCTTAGCCTCGTCAACTCGCCTCACATATCGGTGGTAACTCACTAGTACGCTATGCCTCATACACCATCCTTACCGATTGCGGATGTCGCCTCCCGCAAACAGCGGGATCGTAGTGACAATCTACGCCAATTCGCCTTCGCCGCTGACCATGACTCCCCCGAGCCTCACGTCGACGTCGTGTGCGTTCAGGCATACCCCCAAGCAACGCTCACAGTCAAGCAGAGGGCCATCGTAAACTGCGATGCCACAGCCCTCGCCGAACTCATTCGTAGAGGCGTCTACACTTCAACAGAAGTCTTGACAGCAATCGTTACCGTTGCAATCCGCGCCAACGATGTGACCAATTGCCTAACCGAATCTTGCCTCAAAGACGCTTTTAAAAGAGCGGCAGAGCTGGATCAGCATTTAAAGGAGACCGGTCAAGTCATCGGGCCATTGCATGGCATACCAGTCTCGATCAAGGATCACATCAAAGTAAAGGGTCTCGACACATCCACTGGCTATACCGGTGAGTATGGCACCCTGTTGACGCGCAGGGAACCAACTTACCGTTATCCAGCTTGGGCGTACAGGACGGTGTCCGACAACGATGCCCTCGTGGTCGACATTTTAAGGAAATCAGGGGCAATCATATATGTCAAAACGCAAAATCCTCAAACCTTGCTCGTAAGCAAATAACCCGTAACTGATTAACCAAATACTTACGCTTTGTCTAGTCGTTGGAGACAAATAATAATATTTTTGGGCGGGCTGTCAATCCGTACAACCGAAAGCTGACCTGCGGAGGTAGTAGCGGAGGAGAGGGTGCTCTCGTTGCTTGTCGCGGGAGCGTTATGGGAGTCGGCACGGATATCGGTGGAAGTATCAGGGTCCCTGCTGCACATTGCGGCTTGTATGGTCTTAAAGGCTCAGTTGCGCGCTTGCCTCATTCTGGCCTCCTCGGTTCACATGACGGTATGGATGCGATCGTAGGCTGTGTGGGCCCACTAGCCAGATCGGCGAGAGACCTTGAACTTTTCTGCAAGGTCATGCTGGATGCCGAGCCGTGGCTGATTGAGCCGCCCCTTCTCGAGATGCCATGGAAGACGGACGTCGCACGAGGGCATGGTCTACCGGAAAAGTTAACTATAGCCATACTCTACGATGATGGTGTCGTGGCTCCGCACCCACCAATTACGCAGGCGATCAAGAGATACGAGGTGGAACTAAGGAGAGCTGGCCATGAAGTTGTGACATGGAAGCCACTGGACCACCAGAAGGGGTGGGAATTGCTTGTGAGAGCTTCGGCGCAGTTTTTAACCATAACGTACTAACAATCGCGCCCAGTTAAAGTTTTATTTCCTTGATGGCGGCGCAGAATACTGGCAAGTTCTTCGCGCTGGAGAGGAATTACCTGTCCCTCAGACGAAATGGATGCTCGATCAGATTCAGGAACCTCGTTCTTTTACCGTTGACGAAATATTCCGTTTGAATATTGAACGCGAAACTCTTCGCACCAGAGCTTTAGAACACTGGAATGCGACTAGAGGCCTCACAGGCCGTCCCGTAGATGCAATCTTGTGCCCCGTTGCGCCAACACTAGCCCCACCTCACGACACGACTTGTTGGTGGGCGTATTCGTCGCATTGGAATCTGTTGGACCTACCAGCTGTCGTGTTTCCTGTTGGTCAATTCTCGGCTTCCCGGTTTCCTTCGTTAGACCCTTTGCCACATGCACCAAGGAACGCGATAGAGGAACGTATCGCTGGACAGTGGGACCCGTCTACGTACGACAATGCGCCGATCAGTCTGCAGCTTGTTGGCCGCAGGCACAACGAAGAGCGGCTTCTGGCCATTTTGAATGTCATCGAGAGCATCGTGACCTCGAGCGTTACCGGTGGTTGGGTGGAGAACGGAATGAATGGAAGAGGACACAAGTGATACATAGCAGGCAGTAGCTGACTCGGACCCTTTTGCATGTATGTCCCATTTGTCCATGGGTGGTTTGACTCGTGGCCATTCCTGCTACAGGGCTTGGTGGCAGTCATTGCCCTGTGGGATCGGGGTGGTCAAAAGTTAACCAGTCCCGATTTCCTTGATCACGGTGGCGGTGCTAATATAGGCATCATGGCAATTGACCGCGTTCAATTTGGCATGTCCGAGTCTGTTCGAATCCAAGTTTGCGACACAATTCAAACGCTATTGGTTTCCTTTCTACTCCATACACAATATAAATCTATCCATCCCAGGGTTTAATCTTAATGAAGGGTTGGTATGGCTCATTTCAAACATGACAGCAGGCTTTGAAGTTGATGGTAATCTCATCTCAGAGTCTTGGGTCCTGCTACATATATTGACTGCCCCCCTCAAAGTGATCAGCACTTCATAGTATCGCTGCCGTATACTTTGACGAATGTGCTGAACGCGCGCCGTTTCACTTCTAGCTGTGGTACAGGATGTCCTGCGGTACGTCATCCGTGGCTCTTCACATGATCCATTAATCCACTACCACGATCAGGCCACATTCCGGATGCACTGACTGTAGGATGGCTCGAACGTTCAATTCAAAAGGCTCCCAGTAGTCGGGAACGATGATATTTACTATTTCGTTTGGCTCATGGACGCTTTCCAGCTCTGTTAAAAGCAGAGGGGTATGGCCATCCTAGACCAGGAATTTTCACGACCATGTCTAACCTCCCCACTTACCGAGGAATCTCATACCGCCGCGCTACCGACCTTCCAGCCGAGTTCTGGGATGCGTTGAGGCAGAACGAAGCGGCTGCAAACATTATCCTCCCTTTTGCGATGAAGGAACGAAACTTCCCTCGCGAAGATGGCAACGACCAGCTGTGGATCATTTTATATGATAACGCAAGCAACAACGTCGAATTCGTGCTTTCTTGCACACACGGACCGTTGGGAAACTACCCGATCTTTGTATACACTCCCAAATCTTCCGCTCAGCTCGCCGAGGACGAAGAACATGGCAAACATCTATCCGATCCTTTGTCGTACCTCGTCCTTTGTCTGCTGATTGAGATCCAACTCCCTCCCCGAAGGGTATTCTCCGTGTTTTCTATTGCGGAGGTGGCGGAGAAATTTGCCATAATATTCGAAGAGTACACGCGCCAGGCGTACGACATCAAGGCCATCAAGGATCCGTACTACGACGCGAAGTTCACTTTTTGTACATGGGAGACGCTCAATAAGTCTCCAGTTCCATTCCCCTTTCCTGAATCTGAGAAAATCTGCATCGCTCTCCGTCCTGCGGACATGTCCCATTTGGAAGGGATCAAGATCATGTGCAAGGATTTTTCCTCCACTTCAGTGAGTACACGCCTATATTCCGTGGTGTATGACTTATGATATATTTTGTGCCGGTAGCTGCCTTATATACTTGATGACAGACGTGCGGAATTGGAGGCTAGGAAGATGATCGACAATAAGCAGGTTTGGGTGCATATGATCAAGGATGGAGACGAGGAATGGGAGATCGCAAGCCTTGTTGCCACTACCAGAGAGTCGGAGAACGTGACAGCGGTGACAAAGGTTTTCACGGCAGAGAAGTGGAGGGGCCTTAAATGCGCGGGACGGCTTTTACAACGTGTTTGTCAAGAGTGAGTATCGGTAATTTACATGCTTCCCATTATTCTTATTTCTTGGTAGAGTTCTCCAGGACAAGCACCGCGTCGTCGTTCTTTATGTTGGAAATTCGGACGACTTGAAGGCCGCACGCAAAGTATACCACAGGGTCGGCTTCCAAGGCTTAGACACACAGCAGGTACAGAAGGTGGAAAACGTGGAAAGATGGATTGAGATTGGCTTTGAGGGAACCACTTTGGGTTATTGGTGATTGACCCACCCCCGGATTGCTGGTCAACGTTTTTTAGTTCGTAGAATTTGTTTCTCTGATAACTCATATGCATGGTACTTGTACATACGATCCAGAATTGATCTCATACGCTGTCAACCTGTCGCGCCTACATTAATCCATCTTTCACCGACAGCGTTGTCTTCAGGGTAAGCATACAGGAGCTCCGGACTTAGAAGTAACCTAGCTCTTTCGTTTGCCTGAACAAGTCCTTCGAAATACCGGCCCGCTTCAGGGGCATTATCAAATAGTTGACGATATGCATATGGTTTTAGCGTGGTTGGTGTGATATTTTCTTCCGCCACATCTAAGCTCATATGTTACTACAAACCCGTCTTCACAATGCGTCGAGAAGACTCACATCGGACAGACCCGCTCTGAGTGAAGATGTGGTAGAAAGGCTGATGTCGCCCACGAACAAGTGAATCAACGTTCATCGAAGTTATCCACCCCTCGGAAGCCATGCAAGATGACTACGAAGTCATCGGTCCGATATCCTCCAGAACCTGAAAATACAAGCTCACCTCCCATCCGTATATATATCCTATGTATTCGTACTTGGCATGTTTGAAAAGCATCCCCACGAAGTGTTTAATGGGAGTGGACTGCTTGGAGCGCAACGTAACGGAAGCTGCGGCCTCGTCCTCGTCTTCATGCGCTGCTTTGCAATTAGCCAGGAGGTGCTCTCGGATGGGTGGGCTAAGACCTGGCGCTAAAGCGTCGGTCAGTACGGAGAGGATATCTAACGGGAAGCGAGCGATGTGTTTCATGATGTTCAAAAGGTATCTCCTGTCATTCAAGAAAATCAAATTCACAGTGAGACCGACATAAAATGCGGTATGAAGATCCCCTTCAGGAATGCTTTCCATCGGTGGAAGGAACGAGAACGAGGCAAGTATATTTCTCGAAGCACGAACCACCATGGAAGCCGTGCTGGCAGGCCGGATGTAGCGCTGGGCGGACAATGGGGCAATGTCTGCTTCTGTGAGTAAGCGGGGAATATCCTCTTGGAGTGATAGTATGGCCTTGGTGCGAGACCCGAAGACATCGACGATGATATCAGATACACTGGGTTCGGGGGACGTGACGAGAGCCAAGACCCTTGCAGGAAAGTCGATGGGGGCAGCCCTTATTCCCAGGCGACGGGCAAGGCATACGAAAATATATACCAGGGAAATAGGAATAGTGTCCTTGTGCGTGGTGAGGAACCGATGGGGAAATCGCGTGTTGAACGCGTTGAATCGAGAGTCTGTGATACTCCATAATTAACGCGGAATGCTCAGGCTGGTGCGTAGCTCACGTTCTGCGGCTCTAAACCCGTGTTCCCAAAGGAAGTCGCAAATTGATGCTGATATACAGCAGAGCACGTCTTCACTGTGATTAAATTCTACTGGGGCAGTTGGCAGGTTTTTATCTGCAAGATACGAGCGACAGGAGTCACCGAGGGCGTCTAACAGGGACGAAATCTTGACCAGAAAAGACGTATGAGTTCTAGAAATGGATACATGTACCTGTTACTTACCTCCATCGGAGGGTGAGCAAAATATGACGAAAGACAAGCAATCGCTGTTTCCAATGTGTCCACGTCGTTATCCTCTTCCCCCCTGATATGATTCCACGTCCGCACCGCATGGTTTCGTGCTATAGTACCCAACAAGGATCGTGCCCAGAAGCGACGTGGGAAGGCGTGGCGAGGAACATCGTCTTCATCGTTGTCGTAAATACTACGGAACGGTTCGGGGATGGGGCACTGAGCTTCCGCGGCCAATGCGTTCCAGACATCATATGAAAGCGTGGATGTGACCTCTCTTGCTCTCTCCAGTCGACCATCGCGGTCCGTAATAATGTCGTCCAGGATCTTGGTGGCCTGCCGGTCAAGACGGAGGCGCTTCATGTAGAGGGATTTCCAGTCATCGCCAAAGGCTTGTCTGCGCGAAAGCTCACTCGAAGGGAGGCTGACCGTGTACCGCATGTGATAGTGTGGTTCCCAGAGCGTGGCAATAGACGCTGCGCTTCGAAGAATGGAGTTCGCCTGGAGACACGCAGCCAACGTCCTCGGGCCTTCATCTGAATGAGTTGACACAGGAAGTTGCTTGAGAATCTGCACATAGATGTCAAAGGGTAGCTCTTTTAGCGCCATGAAGGCGGCGGCTTGATCCGGTTGAGCACGAGAAGTCTGAGTGGAGGTATACCTGCCAACACTGGCAGTGGTCGATCACACCATCAAAATGTGGCACAAGTTGGAGACTGATATATTCCGTCTTGTGCCCACGGTATCATCTAAAGCTACACAGTCCCGTAACATCTATCAGATGTTCATCCCGTTTTCGATGAAGCCTGTGATACCCGATACTACCTCTCTCTGCAACCACAGGACGCTCGCGTAGGAGTTTCAATGCCTCCAAAAATAAGGATTGTGCTGTACAGCATGTCATGCGAACAGTCGACTCAAGCGACTCCTTTGTTTGTAGTCTGTAATCTTCGGGGTAAATGGAATCCTGGTGCACGCAGACGAATGGACACACCTAATGTCGACACCACTCAGAACATCTGGTCAACGGGGACAGCACTTCGCATATTGACCATGTTGACAAGGGTTGAATTCACGGGCATTGGAACACCGTATTGTTTCCCAAGACGAACAAGGTACCCGTTCAAGAAGGAGATCTCAGATGGTCTGCCTTTTCTTATGTCAGATAGCATCGACGAGATGTTTCCTCTTGTTATTTGAGCGACTCGTTTGACTTCTTGTACGAGCGCGTCGGCCTCTAGATCGTGTGGCATGCGGCCCAAAGGGGTTTGGCTCCTCTCTGCATCCGGAGGAAGGGAACCAAGGAAAGCGTCTGTATCAGCTTCAAGCTGCGCCTGAAAGGCGGCAGCAGCTTCTGTGCAAACACCCCGTAGTATTCGTTTGGATGCCTCATCTTGGAACAAGGCACCGTTCCGGCAGCCAAGCATCGCAGTGAGGGGGTTCACTACAGCGTTCACGACCAGCTTTTTGCGCATTGCAACTTGCACGTCTGACATTCGCCTCCATTTGCAACTCAGCCCATCAAGCGAGCTAAGGACGGCTACCGTATCCCGCAATGTGGAGTATTGGGCATAAGATGCTTCACCCGAACGCACTAGGTCATCGAGACTGAGTTCCCGTTCATGGTGTGGCTTGCCCTCTTCCGATAGCGATGCTTCAAAGTCGCGCCCACGGCTGTCCGGAACAATACCAAATTCGATGTTACCGAGACCTGCGTGTACGACGTGTAACGGTGACTTGAGCCATGCACCGTGAGTATTGGAGGCGAGGATAAAGTGAGGTCTGCTTTCGGGGTTACGAAAAAGTGTCTGGACGAGGTCTTCATAGATACCCATTCCATTTTGGAGTAGCACGACTGTGCTTCTAGGTGTTAGCCGGGGAAGCATTCGAGAGATGGCATTCGTGGTGTTCTGTGCTTTGGTAGTGACGAAGAGTGTTTCGATAAGGTCAGTCCTTAGGTTTCTGGGGGATATGACCTGTTCCTCGGAAAGGGTGGGGTCGAAGGGTATACCAGCACCGGAATAGTCACCCTGTTCGAAGACCTCCATGTCATAACCATCGCTAGTTTGAACTATGCCCTGGTTCTCCACGGATATTGCTCCACCCAGAGAGGCCGCAGTGCGTGCTTGACTGACAGACTTGTGTATGAGCGTGATTGAATGTGTACGAGGGATTGCTGCGCGAAGATGGTGGGCAAGGAGGGAGCCGATGGGTCCTATTCCTAGGACATAGAGGCGCATGGTAGAAGAGTAAGGAACGCGACCAGGTGCGATCAAGTCATGAGGTCTTCCTGTCAGTCGGCAAGTCCCACAGTAGATCCCACATAGGAAAAGACCATTCGACCATCCTTATCCCCCATCATCATGGCCTCCATCGTGCTCAAGCGGACCGAACAAAAAGTATGCATCCTACCTCTCACATCTCTCCATCTGATCACAGATCAACACATCACAGATGCCCTTGGTTGGGTACGTCTCCTTGTCTCGTGTAGAACAGTTTTGTTGAACATTTCTTGCACCTACTCAAGATTTGGTCTGTGGAAGGTACCTTACTCCCATAAAAACTCATCCTGTGCTCAGTTCCCTAACACAGGTGACCAAATCTAGTTGCGCAGAAGTGAGTTTTCGTGGTCTGGATTACTACCAGTGCCTGATGTCCACTCAAGACGGTTTATAACGCCATCAAGGCTGGCTACCGTCTTCTAGATGGTGCCGGCGATTACGGGAACGAAAAAGAGGCAGGGGAAGGCGTCCGACGGGCCATCACGGACGGCCTTGTCAGGCGTGAAGATCTCTGTCAGTTGCATATCCTTAAGTATTGGGCCAAACTAACTGTGTTTCTGTAGTCATTACTTCCAAGGCGAGCAACTTGATTGATTTACACACCCATACTGATAGCGGGACAACAGCTCTGGAACACCTTCCACGCTCGCGACCATGTAAGACGGTGTTTCGCCTGGTTGATGCACCTCCTGATGAGAGCAATAGGTGAAACAAATCACCAAGATGCAACTTGGCCTTTGGGGCATTGACTATTTCGATCTCTTCCTGGTCCACTTCCCTATCTCTCTGCGATACGTTGATCCTAGCCACCGTTACCCTCCCGAGTGGTTTGGTGACGATGGCAAGGTGTACCTTCGTCGGTATTTTCATAATAACTTTACATCCGCATTCCACTTCATAGACTAAAACAGAAAATACCCCATTGTCGGAGACCTGGGGAGCTATGGAGGAACTCGTTGACGAAAATTTGGTGAAGAACATCGGTTTGAGGTATTTGATTGGTTCATCGGAGGACCCTACCTATCTCACTATGATCCAGCAATTGCCAAGGATCTCTCATCCTCGATGTGCTCCGATATGCCAAGTATGAGCCACAGGTACTCCAGGTGGAACTACACCCTCTCTTGACCCAGGAAGGTCTCGTCAAGTTCTGCAATACCCTCGGAATCGCTGTGACAGCGTATTCCTCCTTTGGCCCCAAGAGCTATCTGGAGCTTGGCATGGCCAAGGACTCGACCTCTCTGCTTGAGCACGGCCATATTAGAGGCATTGCCACGGCCCACAATAAGAGTGTGTTTTATTATTTCGTTTGTTTGGGATATTGCACTAGCAGTGATTCTTACATCGCGACCCAGCGACTGCGCAGGTCTTGCTGCGATGGGCGACCCAGCGTGGTATCGCCGTCATTCCAAAGAGCAACGACGCTTCAAGATTAGTTTCCAACCTGGACTGCATTGACTTTGACCTTTCGGATGCTGAAATCGCCAGCATCAGTGCTTTGAACACCAATTGCAGGGTGGGTCAAGTCCGACTATCTGTCCTGTATTGCACTCAGACGTTCTTGTATAGCTGAACAATCCTGCGGATATCGACCCTCGTCTGGCCATCTTTGTTTGAAGAGAGAGTAGTATTACGCGTTTGCATGTAACACAGCAACTGCCACCCCGCAGTCGAAGTTGAACTTTATTACACCGGCGCAGTACGTCGGAGTTTGAAATAGCTCTCTGATTAGAGCGACCTCGTCACCCAGCGCAACCCTCCATCCTGACCATCATCACGACCACCATGACGGTCCACTTCAAGTTGACAAAGGAAAACGGTTTAACTCGCAGGATCAATTTTACGACACCGCCATCTTGGACCCTCCTCTCTGCCAGAATCGCCAATCTGTACGATATCGCGATCGAGAACATCGGAGTATCCTACGTCGACACTGACGGCGATGAAGTGACTCTTAGTTCCGACGACGAGCTCAAGGACCTGTACACCTCAGTCCTTGGTGTCGCCAACGACGGCACCGTCAAGTTCGCAGTCCATGATCTTAGCAGCCTTCGCACTACCGATATAACGTCTCGCTCGCTCCCAAGCGCTGCGCCACAACGGTCTCACTTCAGGAACACCTTTGGTGGTCACGAAGTGTTACCACTCGTTTTCGATGCGGAGGACGAGTGGCAGCGTCTGCCTGGCAATTTAGGGAGTCTTTTTCTTTCCAGAGACGCCCCTGAGAGCCCTCATGCCTTTGTCGAGGTCCTGGAGAGTGACGTCAGCAAGTATGAAGCCAGAGACACTTCCCGCTCCGACCTCACCTTCACCCCAATAACCTCTCAGAATCAGAACAAGGACAAAGGCAAAGAACGTGCAGCTACCGTGGAAGACGATATCTCGTCCGCTGGTTCTGTCATCGGCGACGAGGCACCCGCCAAGCTCCCCGTTCATGTTTTCGACATGAGCTCAGACGATATATTCGGTTTCTCCCCTAAATCCACCGTCCAGTTGACGCGGAGCGGAGCTGCTACCCCAGCTCAGGCGCAAAGCACCCCCGTAATCACCGAACAGCTACTTAAAGCTGATGTATCCACTACCACTCAAGAACCAAAGGCGGAAGCTCTTGACGATGATCCTCCCCTTCCATCTCTGGATTTACCTGACCCGGATCGTACCCCTTCCCTTGTACATGATGTTGCCACGCTCTTGACTACAATTTCCACTGTCATTTCTACCCATCCGGAGCTCTCTGAACGCTTCCGCAACATTCTTATCAATGCTACAAATGGCACTTACTGGGCTGCTCATCGCGACGCGATTTCGCGCGCTGCAGAGGATCTCCACAGGACTGCCGTGCAGGAGACGGGTAGGAGTCTCGGGGAGCTTCGCCGTGCCACTGAGCAAGAGGCTAATGCACGCGTTACGGATGCGGTCGGCAGGATTTTCCGTGCAGTCGGCGAATTTGCTCAAGACGGTCAGGCGAACGCCGGTTCGCAAGCAGCCGTGAATGCTGCTCAGGCCTCTCCTGATGTAACAATGTCTGACGTACCAAGAACGCCTTCTAGTACTGTACAGACCCCTCTTAGGTTTACCCCCTTACCGCCTCATCCGCGCTTTAACCATCACTCTTGGTTCAGTCGATCACCTTTCAGCCACCCCGGAGGTCCATCTTGGGGTGGATTACCATATCCGCCGCCGCCACCCCCACCGCCCCCACCACACCCTTTCCCTCCCCCTCGAGGTTGGCCCCGTCCCCCTCCTCCTCGCTTCTGGGGCCGTGACTCTGGACATCCAGAGTCTGTTGTAAATAACCATGGTGTGAGGGCAGCGGCAGAAGTTGTTACCACTGCTGCAGAGGCTCGAACACGCGCACCTGAACAACACGCCGAAATCACCGTTGTTCAGCCCCCATCGACCGCAGAACTCACACCCGAGGAGCTTCGGGCTGAAGTTGAGAAAGCGAAAGTAGAATATAAGGCGCAAAAGGAGAGGTATCGTCAGGCCAAGGCCACCAGGAAGACGGCGGACCAAACGCGCCCTGACAAGGAATCTACGACGGAGAGGTTGGCATATCACTATACCTCCTTTTCAGTTCACTGACCCTTATTCGGCCAGTCTTTCCAGACAGACTTCTGATAATCCGGCACAAGTTATGCCGGGCGATAACGGGCCTGATGTCACTTCCACCCCAACTCCAGGACGTCAAGTCCCTGAGTCGACGACAGCTACCTCGGATGTTCACATCGTTAGCAACGCGCGTGGTCGCTACCCACAGCTCGAGATGTTTAGTGTTCCTAAACGGGGCCACCCCACGGGTCACATGCATCGTGGACACTTTCACGAGAATAGGGAGAACCGTCCTTTGAACCGAATCATGAGGAAGCTGTCAGACGTAGGTGTTGTTTTCCTCTAATAAAGCTGCAATTTAAATTTGATGTTACAGATGGGCTTTACAGAAGGTGCTTACCCCAACTTGACTAGCAAGGTGATGGACCAACTGCTCTCGCATCCGCCGGTCACCAAAGACGCTGAAGATGATATTGTCACCAACCTTATTGAGGAGCTTATCCCAAGTGGTGGTGTGCACCCGGGTGGGCCTGGTATTCCGGGGGCTTGGCATTAAGATGCAGTATTCTTATTTATTGTCTGTTTTTGTTTTCTGTACGATACATGCTCCCGGCGTTCGTGAATTAGTGAAATCATGTATTTTGCGACAAGTATCACATGATGAGTGTGCTGAACAAAATTTGATAGTTTACATATAAGTTCTAACAGAGTGCGTCCGTAAAGGAATACAGTTTGGATGGGTGGACATTGGCCTAAACGATGAGAGCGCTGCTTCGAGTACAGCAAATGCACAACGGGACCAACATTGTCCGTTTATTGAAACAAAAACAAGAAGTGCATCATGACGTTGCCTCGCGACAGACGTGGTGGACAAGTGAGCAGTCAACTTTTGAAACCCCTCATTGAGTCTGCTTTGTTTGTCATAGGGACAAAGCGAACGCGCCTACAACTCAAGAGATGCTTTGCTCAATCAGGGTCAGCAGGTCAGCACTGTGCTCAGAAACCACCTACCCGCACAAAGCAACGATGGTTTTTATCCTTGACATCGGACCGTGACAAAGCAGAAGCAACTGTCGCCTCTAACGGATTCTGACCGTGCAAGGAATGTCAGATCTACTGCTCTGACTAGAATCATTAGCATTGCAAACCTGGGACGGATACATATGAAGACCACGGTCGCATCCAATCCTATACGACTTCTCCACAAGCTTTTCAGCAGCAACCTCATATTACCCTGGAGATTGCTTTTGGCGTTCTGTTAGCTGAAATGACGCAGATCGTGATATTCCCATCTGTTCATCATATTTGACACAATCGTACCTCTGTCAAATACCTATCGGGACTATTTCACCACCGCGGTGCCAGTCTCCGTGCGGCACAACTTATCACCTATGCTCTAGGTGGCAACAAAACTGTTTATTTACCCCTCTGAGGTACGTGGGCTTGCTTGGTCAGTATTTGAATGTACCGATCGTGACACACATACTCTATCGAGGGTCGATGTGTGCACCGGACGGCGCACGATTCCGATTGTTTTCGCAGCTTTCCGATCTTCGCTTTGACTGTCCAGTGCTTTCTTTCCGGACACCACCCTCAGAGTCTGGTCCGGCTCTTTTTTTTTCTTGTCGTCGTCGTTGCAAACCATTTGCAGCTTTGCCCCTTGGGATCTCTTCGTCGTGCGCTTTTCCGTGCCGAGGTCAGTTTTGCAGCATGTTGCTTGGGGGTTGTCTACCTGGTCACGAAGGCGAGTGAGGAATGGCCGCTGATCAGGCGAGGGAGAAGGGAGTTTCCCAGCCAACGAATAAAGGAGGGGTGGATTTATAGCAGCGCCCACAAGGACAAACAAGGACGCTTTGGCATGCCACATATCGATCACAAATGATCTCCAGAGTACAGGCTGCCTTTGTGGCCTCTGCCTATAAATCCCTGACTGGCTGCCTTCCATTCGACACCCATCCTCCCACTCATTCAGAGGTCCGTCTCTCAACCGCACCACTTTGTTCAACCCGCCTCATCTACCTACAGCATGTCTGACGCCAACCCACCACCCGCACAACCCCCTGCCCTCCCTCCTCACCCACCCTCCCCAGCGCCTGGCACCAGGGCTTACAGAAATGTTCAGCTGCAAATCATGAGAGGCACCCTCGCATCCATGTCTGAACCCACTCCCGGCAGAGACCCGTATCTGCGCCCAAAAGAGATCATGCAAAGATGCATGCAAATGGTTGCCTTTGGTGAGGCTGAAATAGCAAGACTGGGCCCTCAGGTCGACTTTGCTCTGCTCCAGAATACCCTCCAAGGCCAGTTCTACCGAACCCTCGTATACTGGCGCTTGTTCCGTTTCATGGAGCTACCACCAGAAATCATCACCAACATCTTCCGCTTCGTCGTGTGGTCTACAGCCAATTCCACAGCCGGCGTAAAGCAGCGCTTACATCTCACCTGGGTGTGCAGAGCATGGCGTCGCTTAATGATCGAGGACCCGATGATCTGGAATGCCATTTGGTTCCATGAAGCGCCTCCCTACGAGCGTTCATGGGAGTGGTTCAATCGGTCGGGTTCCGCTCGCTTGGACGTTCGACTCAACGAATTTGAACCTACACAAGCCGGAGGCAAAGAGCCTCCAAAGTTCACCGCGCAACAAATGTCAGACATACTCGACAGACTCTTTACTAAACTCCCTCAGATCCGTATGCTCGTCGTCACCGTCGACAACTGGCCCCCCGCCCTCACTGTCCTTCAGAAACTACAAGCCGCCGGGAATGCAGGGATACCCATCAATATCGAACGCCTCGAGATTCACCGTTCTGCCATGCCTTATGTTTGGATTGGCCCTGGGTTTGATACTCAGGGCCATCGAGACCCCGCCCTTTTGTTCGGTGGCCAGACCCACCGCCTGGAGTACCTTTGCTTGTCGGGCATCCACATCGATTTCAATGACACACCACTCACCAACCTAACAACGCTCGACCTTCGCCACATTGCGATGAACGCATCTCCTACGCTCTCACGCTTCAGGGAAATCCTTCGGACTTGTTCTAAACTGGACAAGCTCACATTGGATGGGTGCGGCCCTCAGCCGGAGGAAAAGTGGATTGAGCGCCCTCGCGTCGAGCTCCCCAATTTACGGACCTTCACCCTCGGATCTTTCAACCTTTCATACGCGTGCTTCATCGTTGCACAGATCAATGCCCCTCGCGTTCGTGACTTGACTCTGATGTCTATGGTGGGCAGTGACTATATACCACTGATCGCCGTGTTGGCACGGGAATTCGTGCAAGTGCGGATCCTGACGCTGTACAATGTCGATCTGGAGATGACCGCATTGGGGAGACGGACGTTTGTCCGGTGGCTGGACACGATGCCCGAAATCGAGTATGCTCGCCTTGCTCGGATGAAACCAGAGGTTCTCTATCTGTTCTCGGAGAACCCGATGGACTATCGCAGGCGAAGAGAAAACGGGTCAGCTACATCGGAGGTAGCTACGCCTACTCGCCGCGTTCTTTGTCCGAAATTCCAATGCATGGAGGTTCAGGGCCTGCCAGTTGGGACGATTGCAGAGTTTTGCCGCTTGAGGAAGGGTATAGGGGTCCCGATGAAGAAGATGTACCTGAACGTGCCTTGGGCGGACCGTCTAACCCAGGACGATATCAAGCTGTTGCAGCAGGAGTCCGCAGTGTATATTGCGCCTTACGGGACGAACACGGCGGAGGAGGACATGTTGCTATCGGAAGGATGGGAAGTACAGTGACGGAGATGACGCGATGGACATATTTAATTCAGAGACGACATAATCTAGGAACATCTACTGTACTCACTTCGTTTTTCTTCACATATATATATACCTCGCATTGTTATATGTCACGTGACCGAGTTTGAGAATCACATGACCGCGATGTGAATGTTCGATCGGGTATGTCTGTAGGTCCATATGTTCTCCCCTCTCTCATGACGACTCCTCCACCAGATTCGTATGTACCCTATGCCAGGCGCCGAAACACTCCCGCCCAACTCGATGCCCTCAACCAACTGTTCGAGGTGACGCCACATCCTACCCGCGCCCAACGCCAAGCGCTCGCGAACGAAACCGGCTTGTAGGTCCCCTAACCCCTCCTCTTGCGCGTACCTGACGTCGGGCGGACATTCTAGGGAACTCAAGTCTGTCACCAACTGGTTCCAGAACAGACGTCAAACCTCGCGCAGGAAATCTCTCTCATCCAACGAGAACAATCACACACAGACACAGTCCTTACACAGTCCCAGTACGCGTCACCGACATCGGCGTTCAAAGACGCCGCTCGATCGTTCCAAAATCTCGCTCGATCGCATCGCTGCGCTCTCCGAGCGTCCGTTGCCACCGTATTCACCGCGCTTACCGCTCACCCCGCGCAAGGGGAATGTCCGGCAGACAAACCTCGCGAGTCCTTCCAAGGAGCTCTGGACGCACATGTTATCATCCCCGGTCGTCCCCCCGCCTTCTCCTGGTCCTGAAGAAGCCCGCCTGGCGGTTCTGTCATCGGGGGCCAAGGTGCTTTTCCCGTTGGAATGGGCATGCCTCAAAGCGAGGCAGAAAAAATGGGCCGATGAAGAAGCGGACGGAATGTCCACGCGTCCTGTAATGAGACGCTGCCGAGAAGAAGATGAAAGCGGAGCGGCAGTTAACCTCGGTGCCGCCGTTTCGGCGCGTGGCGATGCTTCGAGCCTGAACGGGAAAGACACCTTCAAACTTCCAATGACGCCGCAGTTTGAAGACGTGGAGGCAGCCATCACCCTTCTAGGCTTCAAAACGAGTTCGTGATCATCGTCGGAGGGCTCAAATTGCTGTTGTATTCATTCTAATTATTCGTCATTATTCGGTTGCAGCTTTCCTTCTGTTGTTACACTGTTGTTTTCAATACACACATACTGTCAGTTTGGTAGAGGAAAACATGTTTATTTGTTCCGACTTTGCTCACGTGTAGTCATTGCATGTTAGCCACACATCGTCATTCCTGAGCGTGTACTTGAAAGTCTACAGCCTATATCCTTATCCCTACCCTCCGTTGTATATATCAGATGCGCATCCAGCCCAGAAGCACGCGTCGCACTACCGCTGCCCAATCTTCGCTTGACAAGGAGAACCGGAAAGACCACGACCAAAGTTCCCAGCGAGGCAGCATCACCCCAACGTCCAGCAGAAAGGCGCGACACCGGTTATCCACCACGGAGCTCGCCCGGCTCGAGGATGTGTTTGGGAAACAGACGCATCCATCCCGCCAGCAAAAGAAAGATCTCGCGGCCGAACTGGGAATGTAAGTCAACAGGTTCGCACTCGTACAGAGCGTTCTCTCTCATCCCGAGTCATCACCCACGTCATATGCACGTACTGACATGCACACGTACATGCGACCGACGGACCGACGTCCCTTGGAATCGCTCGCTCGCTTCTAGGGATTACAAGACCGTCACGATCTGGTTCCAGAATAAACGACAGACGTCGAAGCGGGGTCAGCCGCCGCCCGTCGAACGGCCGTCGGATGGGAACCCAGGGCGAACGAGGGCCGACTCTTGCTTGCGTAGCGTATCCTCGCCGTCGCTCAATGCCACACTAGACGCGTCCGTCGTCCAGACGTCTTCCGAAAACATCGGTTTGGGGGACGGGCCGAACACGACCACAGCCAAGCCAGCGATCGTCGCGATCATGCCCCTGCTCGACACCTCCAACGCGATGACCCCAAGGTCGAAAGAACATTCCGAGCCCATGGACGCCAAGGACAAGGCACCGAACATCGAGGATATCGACGCCGACCAGTCTCGGGTCTTGTCCGAACTGACGATCACCTCGGCAGAGGTAAACGACCGCGATCAGATGGCCGAACAAGAACCGACCAAGGGAAGATCCCCCAAGTGGAAGAGGATGCGAACGCTCGAATGGGCCTGCGAACGCCTAGCCAAGCGCCGAAAGTTAGCCAGAGAAGGAGGGTACGCAAGACACGAATCTGAAGAGGTTCAAGACGGCGATTCCGACGACGCACGCATGGATTCGGCATTGTCTTTACTCTCCCTCGCATCTTCGACGCAGGGAAGACCTCCAAAGGACGTGATGAGGGGTGCATCACTGCTTCTCAACTTCAAGCATTCCTGGTTCAGAAAGTAGTAGGCTTGATTGAAGGCTGGATCTAGATGACGGACCATTATCTCTTTGTTCGAGCTCAAGTGGAAAGGATTAGGCTACATTTGCGCCAAGACATGGCTCTGGGGTGTTGCATTGGGACAAGGTGCTAGCGGAGGATGCAGTGGTGTATATGTATGAAATGCTCGACAATATTCGTATCTCAACCCTTTTTACGCGCCTGTGACTGAAAGCAGTATCAATCAAAGGACGGTCTACCGCGTTTTCTACCAGCCTTAGCGGATTCCAGCGGTATAGATTGGTCTGATGAGAGGGGTTGGATATCTGACTGAACGGAATCTTTTGTGGGAGCGCGCGAGATGCGTCTGGCGTGCTTTTCGGGCGACCCATTGACTGCTTTTGGTGGGATGACAACTTTGTCGGGTCGATAGGCATAGTCTGGGGCATCTGTGACGAGAATGAGAAACACGGTATCCATCAACGGCCATCAAATAGACATACCTGCCATCTCTTTGAACAGTGGGACAAACACATCGAGAACCACTTCATTTGACACCGCCGACGCACGGACAGAGTCGATCTCTTCCGTAGCATCCACTGGCATATCGTCCTCTGCTTCGGCAACCCCGTCCTCCGCCTGTGCCACAGGAACCTCATCATCCGTGGTTCGTAATCTCAAAAAGGAATCAATCAGAGACTCGAAGAATGTCTCTATAGGCGGCATAAGATGCGAAGGCGCATCGAAGAAGTTCGTGGTGTCACTACTTCTCCAAGGTACCATAACGCCACCGCCTGATCCCAGATCCGTCGCTGCTTCCCGGATCGCTTCACTCGATTTCGACGGACCCGTGATGGCGGAAACACCGAACATTTCTTCGAATAACGATCTCCGTGCAGCGACGGGACGATTTTGAATCGAGTTGGCAGACGCTCCAGGGTCATCGGGGAGTGTGATGCTGTCACCCATGACCACGACGCCATATTTGTGCGTCAGGGCTACTAGCGAGAAGTCACTAGAAAGCGGGAGGGACGGCTGGTAAAACCAGGCAATATTGAGAATACCAAATGGAAGGGGACATTCCATTAGTGGGGCGGGAGAGATAGCATGATACATATTGACTGATGACAATGTTGAATCTAGGACGGTGGAATGCATCGTGATGAAGGTATCATGATAGGGATGTGACATAACCGTGTTGTAACGATGTCGATTTTTTAGATGCCAGGTTACTAGGATGAACCGATTTGTCAAAATGGTACAGCTGCGACTTTGGAAGAGAAAGCACCTGACTGAGAGACAATGTCCCAAACGACCAAGTCTACTCCTCCAACGACAGCCATGTACCGGCTACTCCTACCGATGAAGTGGGCTTCAGAAGGTTGACGGCACTCTTGGATAATAAATGATTGCTGGACAGCATTGGTATTAGAATCGTACAGCACGACGGAGCTTCCGATGGAAACGGCCAAGAGAGATCCATCGTGCGACCACGACGTGTGTCTAGGGATATCTGACCTGAGACTAAAACTTGATCTTGATGTCCACGAGACTGCGAGTTGTGTCAGGGTTGGTTGTAGCCTTGCCAATTCAACGAAAGAGCTTGCCTTCTTCACATCCATTCTTGTTTCTGGTTCTGCGTATTCGCCACGTCTTCACATTTCCGTCTTCCCCTGCGGTCACGACCTGCACATCCTCCACACCTGGACGAAACGACAAAGAAGTAACTTTTGCCAACCCATGTGGTCGATCAATTCTCGTGTTCAATATCCAAAATGTCGTCTTTTTGTCCCAATACCAGAGTTTAAGGTATATTTCGCCATGGAAAGATTCATCACCTTCGCGCCTGTCGATCGTGGCCATCCATTCGCCGTCTGAAGAAACGACAGCTCGTTCAACGCGAGAAGGTTCGAGGGCCTTGTCCTCGCGTCTGGAAACGCGGTTTGAAGGTGAGACCTCGAGTTCGGCCACAAGGGTGAAGGAAGAAGGAGAATATGTCTGGAGAGAAGTTGGGTGAGAAGAGGGAAGGATAAGGGTTTCCGAAAGCTGATGGACGGCGAGGGGTGTGGAGGATGAAGATGGCCGGGAATTCGATACAACGGGGTCTGTGGTACCGTGAGATGTCATATCTTGAACGGAGAAGATGTAAGTATACCTAATCTTATTCGGGCGAAAACGCGCGAGAGCTTGAGCGTAGCCGAGCTTACAAATGCGTAACTAGCATCCAAGAGTCCCAAACAATACTCTTCCTCTGCCGCTCTCGGAGGGGAGACAACGATGTTTTTTATTGGGGAGCCAACCCGGGGAACGAATTCTCGTTTGCCGGAATGTAGCTGCCATATGACCAGGACGGACTCCTCGCCACCGCTCAGCAGATATGCCCCATTGGTGGTAAACGCGACAGAAGAGACAGCATGAGCGTGCCAATGAAGCGTCGACGTCTGAGATTTCTTTTCCACACCCACCACCTTGACAAGTTTGGGATCTAGACAATACCATAGTCGAACAACACCTTTGGCATCACCAGTTGCAAAGTAGTCTTCAAACGGGTGTACAGCAAGACAAGTGAGAAGTTCTGGGGATACAAATTTGGTGAACCCTGACTTTAGGTTTGACATTTGGGCGACGTATGCTTTGTGACCAGCGATGACGATCAATCGTTCGCCACTGGCAGAGACTGCGAGGCCAGTCGTCGCTCTCGTTCTCCCGATCGGCACGATTTGGGACGGCTTCTGAACTTTCTCGCCATCTGTACCTTGCGTCTTTAGAGAAACGCGAAGTACCATGCAGCTCTCTTCCTGAGGCGCGTTGGTGTGATCACCTAACGCCAAGAAAGATGAATATATGCCACTCGAAAACCCCCGGAACGACTCACGCGAACTTTTGCTGCTCTTCTTGTTCTTTACCGCGGCCACGAAAAGGTGGTCCTTGATTTTCTCATGCGTGCAGACGTGATGTATAGGCTGGTTGACGCCAATGGTTCGCAACAGCAGGCCGTCGAGGAAATCCCAAATTTTGATAGTGCCGTCCAACGATGCGGTGATGAGCTGGAGCGCGTTCTGAGGGCTCAGCACTACGGATGTGATGATGTCTGTGTGAGCATCATCCGGAGATCCGGGCAGGGTGGATATGATCTTTCCGGAGGTTGTAGAGTAAATTTTGATAGCGGTGCCGACAATGGAGAAGAAATGGCTGGAGAGGGAGTCGAATGGGGCTCGAGATCGGACGAGAAGGAGACGCACCTGCCGTCTCTGGTGAATATGGGTGGATGTGAGCTGGTGGTAGAATCAGCGAGTGGAGACCAGCGCCATCGTCGGGGTGGTGGGTGTTCTGGCTCGTTGGTGGTCATCGCTGGTCCGTGCGCGATGTGGTGGGTCGCATGCTGGGATGTTTCCGCAGCGACGACGCTGGACGCGCTCACCTTTGACTTTCGTGCTGGCATACGACCGAAACGCACCTCCGCCAACGAAAAAAGCATCAGCCACTCCCCGGCATTCACCGATCCAAATCAGGAAATGTTTTTCCTTCTTTTTTTCTTGTACTTGGATCGATACCCGAGCCTGCCTTCTCCATATGCAAGAACCGAGGAACACTCGGTGCTTGCCTACAGCGAAGGGCGTTCCACACGTATCATTACTCCGTGTCTACAGAACAACAGTGCAAACAAGAAATACATAGAAAATAAGCGTGCATCGTTACAGTCCAAAATCGTCCATGGAATGCTTCGTTGGGGTAGGTATCATGTCATCAAGGTATGTTGTCCTCCAAAGGGACTCGTGGTGGGTCATACAGAAAACGGAGGTTCCAGCAGGCAGCAGAAAGTTAACGGATGTGGTGGGGTCGGATCAACCGCTTTTGTAACCCACAAAAGGACGGAGGGAGCGACAACACGTTTGTAGGTCATCCTCGCTTGCAAATTGTCTCGCCTCCAGCATGGCGTGATGTAGCCGCTCCTCCTCCACGAGTTCAGCCTTCGATAGGGGTTCACGCGGAGGCACTCGCCATCCCAACTCGGCCAACGAACACCAGAGGGATACTCGCACTTGCATGTCCCTGTATTCCGCTCTCGTCATCTACAAGGACGACACTTGGAAATCTCAAACTCACCGCTTGTATCGCTCAAGTAGCACCTCAAACCTGGCCCTACTCTCCAATTCGTTCAACTCGGCATCACTCTCCCATCCCAATTCCCTGAGCTCGCAAGGTCGATTTCTCATCCTGTCCACGAGCTCCTCCCACATCGACTCCTGACAAGCAAGTACACTCTGGTAGCTCCAGTAGAGGTGCATTGCGAGCGAACTCTCGTTCAACTTGTCGATCTCCTCTAGTGGCATGAGGAAACGGGAGTTGCTGCCACAACCCGTAGTGCTTTCGGCAGATGACCAGTCGACAACATACAACGGCAGCTTCGTGGTCTGTGCCGTTTTGGGAGAACTGGGAGAGGGGGGGTCACCGGAATTACTCGTCAGCTGCGTGTTCACGTCAGAGATGGAATAGCTCCGGTCGAACAGAGAGGACTTCTCGGTTGATGCAGAGTGGCTGGTTCGTCTTGAATCCGTTGAGGAAAAGGAAACGGAACTGGAACGGAAAGCTGGTGTGTCAGATGAAGCCGTTGGCTGTGTGCCTGCCTCAGATTTGTCAACGTCTCCGCTCATTAGCAATGCGTTGGCTGGCAGGGGTTGTGGGAGTGCCTGTAGAGGCGGAATCGCAGGCATCCGGAACTGTACAATAGGCGCAGAGATGACTTGTCGAAAGTTGGACGTAAAGTGAATAGGAAGGATGGCTTGTGTATGATTAATATATGTACCAGTCAGAGTAGAAAGATGCAGATGCCTACCAGTAGGTCGTAGATTGATGAAGCGATTCTCAAATACACCATAATATAAGCTTTCAAGTAGCACATGGTCATGAAGTAATGGTTTCGACTCGACTGGTAATGGCGGCGGTGTCGTCCCTCGGTGATGCATGCCGTTGGGATGGTGGATCGAGTCAGATCGTTTATTGCGTACGCGGAGGGGTGCTGTAAACCAAGTTGGGAGCGTAGGAAATATGATATCTGATGAAAGATAGTTGTTGGACATCACTAAGCACGGGGAGCAGACATACCATGCTCAATCACCTCCACGACGGCACCTGGACTCAAAACGCGATTAACCTCCTATCGTTCAGCGAAATTCGTGAACATTTGTGATCTGTGCAAGAGGACGATGTAACTCACTTCGAGTAATACTCCCCACTATAAATAGCAAGTGCACACGAAAAAGATGCGCCATCAGATAGTGTTTCGGAGCAAAAAGGGACCTGAAGGCACAATCTAACGGGTGGGAGACGCTCACCTTGTTCTCAGGGATGCCCCTCCCTAGACCATGCATGCGAACATGGTCGAACTCGTCGTCGTCAAAAGGCAATTTCGTTGTTAAGCTGAGAAATGGTGGCGTGTCAAGTGACCTCTGATTGGTCGCATCCTTGCTCCGAAATGACTCACAAGTTACCGTGCATCCAAGTTATGCGGCTGGCGATCCCGGGGTGTAATAATGACAGGGGTACTTGCACGTCAACAAGGTCGAATCCAACCTAAAGATAGCACATGAAAACGGGCAGAAGCGTTCCTCTGTTGATCGTACATACGAAGTGGCAACCTGGCCATTCTTTGGCAGCCTCGACAACCCAGGTCCCACCCTGAAAGGAAGGGAGAGACATGAGTATTCGGTAACATAGTGAGGCGAAGTAAGCACATACACCACATCCTAGGTCTAGCGAGCGTTGTGGTGGACCGTCCGGAAAGGTGGCAAAGGAGACGGATTTCGTCATGCACAAGGCGAAACTGAGGTCCAAGTTCTCGCTGCAGCGTCATAGGCGGCGGAGGAGCACGTGTTGAGCGAATAGGTGGGAATGCGTGGTAGCGAGTCACTCACAGCTCCAGGACCTGCCTGTCGTAGCTCAATGGATATGGGGCCTTTTCTGGGTCAAATGAATGGTGTCTGTGACCATGCTTGTTCAAGAAATCCTTGTTCCTGGGGAGGACGCGACGACCGCCGGTGAGGGAATCGAGCGGACGAGGGGGTGCTGCGGTGGGCATGGGGGTGAGTGGTGGAGAGGCAAGCAGTGTGACGCTCATGAGCCAAACAGCCGCGCTGATCTGAGACTATACTATGGCGGCGTGGGATGCAGTGTCGAAGCGGTGAGTGAGGCGGGACAAGGGAGCCAACGATGGCGACGTCTCGGATCACGCACTACACCCGACGCCGTTCCTGGTCGCAAGCAAGATTATCACAATTGTCTACCATGAAACATTAGCATCACTAATATCCTAAACTCGACCGGAACATCCAAAGCAGCAGCCCCCGAGACTTCAACAACCACGTCCAAAAGTCTCCCAGCGTAAATCCACCCAAGAACGGGAAATAGCACATGCCACCCCTCTGTTCGTCCGTGTCAGCACGTCATAAGTAACCAAAAAATATCTGCCCACCTTGCCATTCGTGATGACGATGATCTCGGGGCTGCCCTGATAGATCGCCAGGGCATCATTCTTGCCGGAGAGCACCTTGAGGACATTCTTTACAACCACTCCAGCGTGGGGGCCGGCCTTGGTAGCCTGTTTCTGCTCACGCCACTCGATGACATCACCCGCAGCAAAGATGCAAGAGTAATCGACCAATTGAAGAGTGGGTTTGACTTTGACGAAGCCAGACTCAGTGAGCGACGATGAACCCAAGGAAGCAACAAAGTCTGTGTTTGGAGAAGGGCCACGAGCGGAGATCTGTTTGAATGCTCAGCTTGGTGAAAAGTGCAAATCTCGGAAATTTCGTACGACGAGGTCAGCATCGGATATCTCTGTTCCACTGCGGGTAACAACGCCAACACTTCCTTCCTCCGGAAAAGAGTCTACATACTCGTTGAAGAGTATCCGGACGCCACGGGCCAGAAGACGTTTTGCAAGACCATCGCGTAGGGAAGACGGGTATGTATCGTTGAGCAGCTGGCGACTGCCCTGAACGATGGTCACTTTCTTGTCCTACAACACGCGTCAGAAGACCGATGGGTGACAGACGAGTGGGACATACGGGGTATTCGTCTTTGAGTTCACCCGACAGTTCTAGTATAGGAGGATGAGCAAGAGCCCGACAAAGACAGAATGTCGTCGACTGACCGACACCAACTGCACCACCACCTACGATAACAACATGCTTGGCCTTGGCAAACTTGTTGCGCCAGGTATGGATGTAGGGCAGCACGTCGCTTTCGTGGAGAGGAAAGTTGACGGGCGCTTTCCACTTGGACCCCGAGGCAATGACGAGAACATCGTATGAGATGCGTTCACCGCTCTCCAGCACCACTTGCCCACCGGACTGGGTATTCTTTGGTTCGATGGACTTGACGACACCGACTTTGGTCTCGCCGTTGCCCTTCTTGAAGAGCCTGTCGAGGGGGACAAGCGCAGTCCGTTCGAGTTTGGCAGTCTCGCTAACGACGAGACGGAGGGATGCAGGGAGGGATATGGAGTATGAATAAGGGCTGATGAGGATGACGTGGTGTTTGGACGCGTCGAGCTTGGCAGAGAGGGCGTTTGCGATGGCTATTCCAGCGAAGCCAGCGCCGACGACGACGACGGATTTCTTGGTGGACATTGCGGGGAAGTTGGACTGCAGAACATTGGCACAGCGACACTTTTTATAACTTGCAAGGTACCGAGCAAGACGCAGCAGTAAGCGTACACGTATCTGGCCGAATGACTGATCCCATTTCCCACCTCCGTCGGTATCTGACTGTCCACTTAGCGATGCCCCCGCTCTCGGGAAAGCAACGCAAAGCACAACTCAAACTCAAGCGTGCCATCAAACGCGGCGACGCCCCTCCACCGTCAGAACAACCCCAGAAGCGCAGGAGGAGAGCCCGCCAGACACCAGAAGTTCGGCTCGCAGCCGACCAGGCAGCCAGGAACGCACGCAACCTCCAGAGCCACTTCGTCAAGCTTGACAAGACCTTTCTCGATGACACTAGGGCATTGGCAGGGTCTATCGTCCTCAGGAGACCCATCGCGAGCGACGTCGCAGTGATCAGACACGCGTGGATCACACCAGCACCTCCACACTGCCAGCTAGCCCAACTCGCCGTGCCAAAGCGGCCCAGGTGGAGGTACCAGATGTCCAAGGAAGAGCTCGATGCAAACGAGCAAGCCTATTTCCGCACCTGGCTCACTCAGCAGGATGCGATTGTCGAGCAATGGCAACGCGCATTAAATGCACCATTGCCTGCTGATCAGACGATCTCCTCTGCCGATTCCCCAGGCAACTCCGTCGACGATTCCGAGACTCACCCTATGCCCCATCCGCCAACTCACTTTGAAAGAAACATCGAGGTTTGGAGACAGTTGTAAGCTGATCTCATCTGCTCATCTCTCAGAGACTGAGACACCGAACACGACACATCCACTTGGCCACCAAACAGCTGGCGCGTCACAGAAATATCCCAGATCCTCCTCGTGTTGCTCGACTCTCGTTGTCCACCATTACATCTACCTTCTTCGCTCTCTGCACACCTCGACATTCCCACTTCGTCTCCGCAGGGCGACCCCTCTCCGCGCTCGAAACGATCATCGAGATCAAAAGCTCCGCGCGTCGTTCTTGTCCTAACCAAGGCGGACATTTCAGGACCGGCACGTACTGCATCTTGGACGTCTTTCCTTGATGCAAACTATCCCGGCGTGCCCGTTGTCGCAGTCGAGGCGTACGCACCGAAATCATCCTTTGCAGCCGCACAGGGTCCCACTCGATACGAGCCACATCTACCAGGTGCTTTTAGGGAGAGACTGGTCCATACCCTCCGGGATGTACACGAACAACTACTCCAACCTCCTCAATGGGTAACGGCTCCTCGTCCAGGGGAAAGTGAGGAAGAGCGGCTGCGGAGAATTGATGGATGGGGACCCAGAGTCAAGAGGACCATTGATTGGGATGGCGTCCTCAGGGCGAAAGGGAAGCTAGTTGGGAAAGCCGTCGGTGGCGCTGCAATACCAAGGGGGGAAGATGTCAAAGACGAAACAGAAGAAACAGAGGTTGATGAAAGGGGTGATATTATGGTCTCGGACAGTGAAGAAGAACAAATATGCGATGCCAACGAATGGAAAGAACCCGAGTTTTTGACAGTTGGAGTTATTGGTATGCGATTTCCTCTGTCCCATGATCAGCTACTCACCTAAATGTCCTTTCACAGGTCAGCCAAACGTGGGGAAATCATCTCTCCTGAATGCGATATTTGGAATCTCCAGAGTACGTGCATCACGAACCCCTGGAAAGGTGTGACCACCGTTTGTCATTTACGCATCGCTCTTAATCGAACAACCTGTAGACGAAGCATTTTCAAACTCTCTTTTGGACTCCTGATGTCCGCCTTGTTGACTGCCCAGGACTCGTTATGCCTTCTTTCGTACCAATGGATATCCAGGCATGTACTTTTCTCCGTTTCCGATGAGACCATGCTCATATCCAAGAACAGGTCCTCTCGGGTATCCTTCCCATCTCTCGGATCTCTGCAGTGCCTTTTTGCGTCCACCAACTTGCTCGACTTCTTCCACTGGAACAGATCTTAGAACTTGCGCACCCTACGCCGTCCACTTCATCTGGTCGTGTAACGTCTGCCTCTGATGCCACAGCAGTGGTTACACCAATGAGCGATCGTGGGCCAGCTTCCCAGTCCAGCAAATCTACTTTGAAAGCAAAGTCTACTAAACCCGTAACCAGTGATACGACTCTAGTTGAAGATAAGCGTACCTGGAGACCAGGACAGCGCCCGCTCGAACAGACCAAGGTCTCACCCATGGCCTCAAGATGGACAGCGAATGACATTATGACCGCCTACGCTGAGAAGAAAGGATGGGTCACTGCCAAGGCTGGGAGACCAGATATACATCGAGCTGGGAACGCCAGTGGGTATCTATCAGTCAGACTCGTTGGCAAATCGTGTTGACAATGTGATGTGTATTTGCACAGTATTGAGACTGATTGCGGAAGGAAAGATCCCGTGGGCGTTCTGGCCACCTGGCAGCTCGATTTCGGGCGGCAATGGTATATGGCTCAAGGGTGGGGCGCAACAGTATGCATGGGACGAATTTGAGACTGACGAAGACGGAGACGAAGAAGAGGGAAGTGAGGAGCAGGATAGTGAAAAGGAAGAACTATCGAGCGAAGAAGATAATACCAAAACTAGGGCCAGGATTGCACCGGGTGAATCGGATGATGAGGACGAGGACGAGGACGAGGACGAGAAACCTGTTGTTCAAGGGGGAAATCTTGGAAGGTTCGGGGCACTGAAAATTGATGATTATTGAATAGATCCATCATCTTAGGGAATTTGTTCCTCGTCGTTCACGTGATCGAGACCAGAATCAAACAACCCCTTACTAGTACTTCTGCCCCCACCTGGCAAATACTATATCACCCGCATCAACAAGTGTGTAACAGCGAGTAGAAAAACAACATCGCACGCGAGGCTCACATAACTGAATCCAGTGCCTGACACGCATCCTACTAAGTCCATTTACTCCTCGGTCAGTATATGCCTCGTAGTAAGGCCGCGAATACGTTTCACGATGTCATAGTCGTCATCGCGATGTCGGTAGGACCTGTTTGAAATACCACTGGATGTTGACCACATCACACCCAGGTTGAGGCAGCCTGATCGTGTATCGCTTTTCTGTCGCATGTTCAACTCCATACACGAAGCTCCGAGTCTATCGCACCCCATGGACAGCTAATATGTACATTATGTCAAGTGGGTCGCCAGATCTACCTTGACGTCACCTTGAAACAACAAATTCACGAGGTATATCCAGTCTGGCGCCGCAAGACCTCTTCTGCCAACTGCGTCACGGGCACAGACAAGTATACCGCGAGATGGAGTTTGCGTCCAATGGAATTCCACCATAGTCTGATGGAAGAGGGAATATTAGCTCCCTTCCGATCAAACGCATTCAAAAGAGCTACCGGATAACCGTCTTCGACGACAATCCAATGACGTGCGCCGTTTCCTGTCGTCCATTGTCTATTACTCCTCCGTACACCTGTGCCAATTATCGTTCTCAAGGTGGAACCATCCTGCAGCCATCATCGATGTCATTGCACCTGCCCGAAGTGACGGCAGAGGACAAAAGACTGGAAACATTACCGCGGACTGGTGGATATTTGTAAAGCATTCGGGTGACTCAGCAAGCACATGCTTAGTGGGCTTCCGTGTACAAAGGTCATCACTCTTGTCACCAACTCCAAGATCACCGGTCACCGGTCACCACTGACACAACGGGAGTCTGGTATGTACATGCAAACAATAAGTTTGGCGCTAAACAAATGAGGGTCGAAGCTTAGGGCTTAGCACTTGAGTCACGTACATCCGCGAACACTACTCCAATTTCAGCATGGGGCATACATATACTAATACTCTCGTGGGGTTGCATCATACTGGGGGACCATGCCAAAACCTGACGTGTGTTATGACGTACGTATACGCTAAACTCGAAATTTAGACACATTTTATTCAGCGCCGAAACTCGAGTTTTGTCTGGACTCTGGACTCACATACTGAGTGAGATAAGGTGGACCTGTCTGGCCCACAATATTGACGAAACATCAAAATTTCAGCCTTGCTCAAACTCGAATTATGCTCCAAGTTCAGCATTCAACGTCCAACCTCCTAACTTCAATTGCGCCATCAAATCCTTTGGCTACATCCCCACATACACCGACTACTATATCGAGGTCCCCGAAAACAACAACGGTTATGAGCCTCCCATCCTCTTGGCTCGTCGCACCTCCGACTCGTTCACTGCCCCGGTACCTTCATTCTTTGTCACTAGAGTGGATCACCACATTTTCTGACCTTTCCCTTTTCGCAGGTCCCTTATGCGAATTATTTCGCAGACGCGGGGTATGCGGTGACTTTGGACACCACTTACCCTGTTAACGGAACCAATGGTACTCCTTACCTCGTCGTTGGTAGCATGGAAACAGAGATTACCATCAATGTCTGGCGATGTTAGAGCTTTCGTAGTCTCAGTTTAGACGATCCACTCTGGGATATGGACGTAGTAGCAATATGTATAACAATCATCTTGCTTGACAAGCGACCGGCAGAAACATTCCTGGTGTTCGTGCATGCATGTACTCTTATGTGCTCACCTCGCCCTCGGCTGCCCCCTGTGGTGACTGATGAGTCGTTGCCGAAGCTTGAGCTGGGCTTGAGCATCAATGACGGCTCGACTAGAGTTTCTGACCTGAGCTAGAGCACTTATAATTAGAAGCCGAGCATGGCCACTGCCAGTACAGCAGTGTCAAAATTCTGTCCGCAATTAATACCCATTTTTCTCCAACAAAAAGAGCTAAAAATTGGCTCGTTTTCGCGAACTTTTTCAACTGCCTTATGCCACCACTGGTCAAGAAGTCGAGCAAGGTTTATACCACCAAGTCAGGGGTTAATTATGTAAGTAATAAATTAACCAAACCTTCTCTGCTTGCTCTTGTGATCCGGCCAATGTCAAACGCGTGGTTCAGTAGCGCGTCCAATCGTCGCTCTCAGCCCCGGCAAAGACTGTTCGACCTACCGACGGCACCAGAGGAAGCCCGGTCAGGCCCTTCGGATGCCTCGTCGGCCTCCCAGTCCACCGTAGGGCCCTTGCGAACACCAGGCAACTTGACCTCGGTGTCCGATATACGACTCGACGAGGTTCATGCTCGTATCAACGACCCCAGTGTCTATGCACGCACTCCCAGCTTGATTCACAGTACCGAAAAGGAAGCAGGGGCGTTGAGGATTTCCGATGTGCCAACCAGCCCAGATGCTCCGGCGTACCAACGTGATGGTGATCAGATCGTCAAGCAGCCCCCTGCGCTGGAACACGTCGAAGACACCATGTTCACACCTCAGGACGCCATCATCACACGAGTGTTTGGCAAGTCTGCCCCGCGCGACGTTGCCCATGCTACCCCACCTGCGCCCTCGAGCGCGCCGCAACCGTCGGTATCGGTGCAGATGACATCTGATTCGCTGCCTCCGCTTCCTTCAATGCAGGCCGCTTCCTCGTCGGGGGCGCGGTCGGGTCCCACATTGACGATTTACGATCCATTTTCGGGTGCCAGGCTCGGCGAGCACACGCCCGTATCACCTTCTACAGTCACGCCGGGAGGGCTGTCTTCCCCCGCTCCCCCTCATATATCTGATGACGGCAAACTGTGGTCAAGTCTCGAGCGCATTCTGGGGCTTCAAGCTGAAATCGCCATGATGCACGCGGACATGGAAGGTGTTGGTGGAAGAGGCTTGGGGAGCATCCATACTGGCGGAATGACGAGTGTCGACGCGGAAGAAGGTGGTAACGTTGGGCCCAGTAAGAGATCGAGGAGGGGTCAAACCTTGCCGATTGGTGATGAGGATCCCGAGGAGCCTGAACAGGAGGGTGTTGCTACAGGAGGAGCAACTTCCGAGATTTCCACAGATCACTCTGACGGTGGGGATGAAAACGAAGATGAAGAGGATGAAGAGGACATCCGTGGGTACGGCAAGAAGAGGCGAGACGAAGAGTTTGCTAAACTTGCGGAGCAGTTCACACAACGAAAGGCGGCCATCGGCAAGATCATGAACAAGGTTCGTACGTTCTGGAATCCATGATCTGATATTGCCTCCCGACGATGACCATCCATCCGATCCAACAGCTCGACGACCTCTCGACAGCTCTGAAGACATTCCATACACTCCCTGCTCCGCTCTTTAACATTGCAACACCCCCATCCCGCGCGGACACCATGTCATCCACACCATCAAATGTGTCCGTGACATCTTCCCCTCCGCTCCATGTGTATCCTGGACGCTCATCGTCTCCGTTTCCATCTACCCCTTCGCCCCAGGTTGCAAAGCTTGTCACTACGCCGCCTGGATCTCTCTCTCCGCCCGTTCCGCCAATATCGACTTTGGCGCCCCCGACATCCTCAGGAGATTCGAACCCGCCACCCGGCCTTGGACTCATGGTACCCCCTGTCTTACCGCGGACAGCTTTGCCGACGATCATACTCGGATCTCAACACGTGGAGAGTCCAGCCGATATGGGCCCTGGACAATCCGTCTTTCACGGAATGCCATAAAGGCGGTGAATACTAGTGTTGCGTGTTCGCTGTCAGCTGGCACCGATTATGCGGATAATTATTGGGAGAGAAAGCAAGTGAATACGTATCGTACTGCCACCCATGTACATGGGAGGTGTGGAGTAATCAATAATCGCAAGAACATAATTAGACAGTTACATGATGCGGATCTTACAACAGGTGCGTGAAATAGATACATACAAGGATGCCAATAGCAGGGGCCAGCCCAACCTGTGTCGAGGCCTCGTTAAACCGATGCCCCCAAAGTCGCTAGCGCGGCTTTCAACTCTCTGATTGCGTGTTGCGTGTCCTCATAGTCGAGTGCCGAGATTGCGAACCGACAATGCTTCTGTGCCTTTGCAATGACTTTCGGCGTAATCTCTCCTCGTGGAGGCGGGTATGCAGGTACCTGTATGGCGTCAATCGCGGGCGGCGCAGAAGGTGCAATCGGCACAGGAGGAGGGAGGGGCACGGAAAATATTGGTGCAGAGTGAGGGACCTGCGGTGGAGGGGGCACGACAAACGAAGGACCACCTATTCTCGGGGAGCCAACTGTTGCTGACGCAGGTGCTGATGAATAAGAGGAGGTTCCCGTGGGTACAAACCCCGGTGGTAGATCAGAAAGTCTGGGGGGCGATGAGGACAGGTCTTGGGTATGGAAAAGCGGGGATGCAGACACATGTCTAGGAGGTGAGGATGGACCAGGGTTATCGAGAGCAAACCGCACCCTCCCTCGACCCCTGTCCACATTAAGAGCAGCATCCTCGACGGGCTCGTCATCACTGCGTGCGCCTTCCATCTCAGTGCTAACCCACGCGGTCCTGACCTTGCCGCCATTGGCCTGGGCTGCAGCCCGCGTGAGGGGGTCAACAACATGCTCGTGCCAGTTGTTCAAGCCATCCGAGCTCCCGCTAGTGCTAACACCACCTTCCAGTCCTGGTGTTCTGGCTAAATCAAGCCCGGGTGTGGCAGTAGTGCTCCAGGCCCCAGGACTGAGGGCTTCATCATCATGTTTTTGTTGTCCAGGGAGAATGGGGAGTCGGTTTGCGCGGGCAATGTCTGCAGCGGGGATTGCGGGTGGCGGAGATTGACGTTTCGGGGAGCGAGAGGATGATTTAGTGGGAGGAGATGTTTCCCGGGGGACAGGCTTAGGTGGCGCCGGGGGATGTTGTTCCGATGGAAATTGATCCGACGAAGGGAGCAAAGACGTCAGGTCAGGGTCCAAGTGAGACCCTGCAGGCCCGGGAGTTGGGCGTCTACCTTCCCGGAAGGCTCTAGCAATATCAACCGCTTTCCATTTGGCATATTTCAACTTGCTTTCTATCTGTAGGGCGGTCAGTGTACGCAGATAACGATTTGGAGATGGACCTGCCGATTCCGAGACGTCGGTCTTTGGGAAAACCCCAAGGACTTCAAAGAAGTTGGCAGCCGCCAGGAACTTTTTTGCGGTAGATCTACAGCAAGACACGATAAGCTGTTGGCTCGCATGAGGGGGAGAGAGTATACTTTGACGCCTTGTCCGCCCTGTCCTCGTCGTCCGCCATCTTGAAGATCTTTAGGGCAAAGTTTTCGACGTAGGCGGCGCTGGCCGGCTCGACATCGATGGTGTCATTTGGGCCGATCTCTTTCTTGAGGCGTTCAAGGGCGTCAAGGAGGTTGAGGAGAAGAATGCGGGAATTGGAGTCTTGTGCTTTGAGGGATATGCCGAGCTGTGCGGCATAGTAGGCACCTGAGCACGACGGTCAGAACATGTCGGACAGAGCGAGAGAGGACATACACCAATATGCGACGATGGGTTCACGTTCTACGAGTTCTTCGGCGCGTTGGAGATAAGGTGCGATGGATTTGAGACCGACGGAGACTGGTGGCAAACGAAGCGACATGATTGTTGTATGAACTATCTCAAGCCGTTCTGGGGGCGTTCTTATATCCAGCGAAAGGTGGGGAATGAACTTACATGCAGGTGCGGAGCCAGCGCACGTTAGACGCGAGGCGAGGCACTGCTGATCCGGTACAAGAACAAACTTTTCTTTCTCTCCGTCATCATCACGCACGACTTGGCTGGTGGAACAAGGACTCCACTCTTGCACAGGATGGCTCGTCAGCCTCGTGGTGGCCTTGGAACCGGCGCGTATTCTTTCCAGGAAAGCCGCTTGTCCAGTTGGACTAGATCAAGATACTTCCTGCGGACAGTCCACTTCCAAATGAACACCCTGCAAACTGTGCTTCTTGTTCTCGTCTCACAGCATCTACCAACTCACGATCATCATTGATCGTTCTTCAGCAAGTGGCCAACAATGTCGCCATTCGCAACGGCCTACCGCGAGGATCCTGCACCCAGACTCAGGCATTCCATCCTCATCGCTCCAAACCTGTCCACCATCCCCTCATCTACCCTTGTAACGTCTTCTACCACTTCTTCTTCTTTCATCTTACCTTCCGACCGATCTGGAGCGCTTGCCAACTCCTCCGATGCCGCCGCGCATCCAGCCAACCCGTACACCAACTCCTCAGATATGTCCTTGTCCAACTGGTTCCCATCCCTCCGTTCCATATCCTCCATGCGGGGTCTCCTTCTCGCCGAGATGGGCGACTCGATGGTAGAGCTGGATGTCTACACGCAGGCCGGTGGATCGGGGTATCGCGTCGGGCAGAGGATCGAGGATGGCCTTCTCACTCCAGGTGGAACTACGGTTCCGGCCGTGGTGGGCGCCGCGTTCGAGATGGGCAAGGAAATCTGGCGGGAGGGGAGCCAGGATAAGAACAGCCCGAAAGGTACCTGGAGGACGAAGAGATTGACAACCAAAGGGAAGGGTACAGCCGGAGACGACCTAACCTTCACTCCCCACGGCATCGGCTTGTCTACGAGCGACACCTTGCTACAGATATCTGTCCCTCCCCATAAGAGCACATCTGAACTACGCATCCTCCTCGGCAACTCCGCTTTCCGGCTCAAGCGCAATGCGTCCGTTATCCCATCCACATCGCTCCACGGAGCTGCCAATACTGGGCCCTTTTCTACAGCTGAGAACGACGATCTATTTCCCAATGTCCTTCTTCTGGAAAAGGCGAAACCACGTGCGCGCGTCGAAGTGGATATTGTACTCGAAAGCCAAACATGCGTTCAAGGCAGCGCGCTTAAAGGTCATATCACTATTCACGTTCGCAAGAATGCCAGCAAAAAGCAAAATACTCCGATTCTGTTATCCAAAGCAAAGGTTCGCGTGGTCGGGTACGAAGCAATTCCAAACGGAAATACACGATGCACATTCTACCAATGTACAGCCCTCTTGTCTCACGTCGCACCTGCCTGGGATTCCGTCTTAGCAACTCCGGCCAACGAAGATGGCTGGGCAGAAGCGAAAGAGGGCACCCACGTTTTACCCTTCTCGTTGACTCTCCCCACAGACGGAACTTGTGGAATTGCCAAGGGTACGCTGAGCATTCACTCAGGCGTGGAGCTCAAATATTTCGCGATGGCTTCACTCAGACTTAAAGACCCGGAAACTTCGATAGAATCCGTGGCACATTTTTATCGCTCTTGCGAGATCTGGCCTTGCCTGTCCTTCAGTACAAAGCTTTCGCCCGCCCCACGTCCGTTAGTCAGCGAAGCCGCAAGGACCGTATTCATGGGAGGGAACGGAAAAGTAAGGTTGAGTGCAGCGATGCACAGACTTTATTGGGTTGCTGGGCAACGGTGTGTAGTTCACCTGCGGGTCGTCAACGAATCAAAGAAGACGGTAAAGGGGGCATCGATTACCCTTCTGAGAACCACGACTGTATTCAAGCCGCTCCTGGGACGAAAGGGCAATGTCGATACTGATCCGGATGCTTGCGAGACCGTGACGATGAGAAAGGTTGTGGCCGCGAGTGTGCTCGAGATGGGGCAAAAGTGCACCAAAGGGCATGCGAGTGCGAAAGGATGGTGGACAGGGGTAAGACCTGGAGACACAGCGGATTTTGTCCATCATATCGTCTTGCCGGTGAGCCTGTTTGCCGTTGGAGCCACTTGAGCCCTTCTGACTAAATGATAGCCTGATGCCTTATCTGTGACTCGTGTGAGGCTACTGGAAGTGGAATATACCCTCAACGTCAACGTTACCACGGGTGGCTTATCCTCTGACGTCGAGGCCACCCTTCCGATCAGAATCATCAATTTCCTCTCCGTTGATCCCCCTCCAACATCGGCCATCTCTGATTTGCACGGACGGCTCCGCGCTAAGCCGCAACTCGGGCCACGCAGTGAGACGTGGTACCGCAAGTCTCGAAGCAATTACGAAGCAGAGGAAACCGTGCCTGGAATGAAGTATTCAAGCACTGATATGACGGTGGTGGCGCAAGAAAGCGAGATTGAATCAAGTATGACTCAAACGTCTTTTATCTCTCCGGCTGGAGCGTCCGCAAGAGATGGAAGTAGGGACACGCCATCCGTCTACCCCACTTCCGACTCGATGGGAACCGTTACACAACGTCTGAACATGTCAACATCTTTGGACGAGATTGATCGTGTTCTCGGCACCGACTCGCGGATATACAATTTCGTTACAGAAACTGGGCAGTTGACGGGGTCAGGATCTATGGGATCCCGGCTTGGTCCGCGTGGTCCGCGTGGTCCACGTCTTGCGTCACTTCCGGAGGCAATCATTCCCTTGGATCTGCAAGAAGAGAGCACGCCGCGAAGGCACACGAGATCCAATACGTTGCCAGACCGCGTGCAAGAGAGGGGGGACGCAAATAAGGAGACCGTTAGACCCTTTGTTGGAAGGCGACCAGATATGACGCGGGCGTCTTCGATGCTGGTGGCAAGGACAGGTACAGATGAAGATTTCCAGGGAGGGATGAAGAGCAGATCCAAGTCAGAGTTGATGACTACTTTCCTTAGGCGATGACTCTCTTACAGTAGCCTTGATACGTTTCTGTGAAGTGAAAGGTGCGGGTCGACCGATCGCAGAATCGTGACTGGAATATGTTCAAGAGTGCATCTCGGATCATATACTTGAATTGCCACACATACTGCTACAAACTCGAAATACATTGCGGAGTGGTGTCAGGTGAACGGGCAGGGAACGAGGTATGAGAGGTCCAACGCATTAAACGGATGGTGTGCCGGTGCTTCTTAGTACATTTCCAGACTCATGCCATCATGGATCTCATAATCTCTGAGTGTGATGTGGTCCTTGTAGATTGTGTACCTTGAGGACAAGAATAAGAAGATGACAGGGCAGGAGGACCGATAACTTACCATTTCTTCAACTGAATCTTAGTCCAGTCCGTACCCGTCTGCGCAGCGATAAGCTTCTTCAGATCGCCAACAGTATCGTCGGGATGGCACTTGACACGAACTGTCTGACAATGAGAATGAAGTGCAAGAACACAGCGAGAGAAAGCAGACCTTTACGACCAAGACGGTCGTTAGAAATGACCTAGACAGAGTGGTGAGTGGAGATGAGCCATGCCAACAGCTGTGGGTAACGCACTTCGATCATCGCCATCGCTGTCCAAGTAGCAGTGTGACATGTGACACTACGACAGATGAACGCGTGACAAGGCGCGTTTTTGCAGGGAGCGTGACAAAGCGAATTGCTCGATGGCGCTCGCAACGCCAGTCAGAACGGGAACACTGCCAGCGACGGCGACGGCGTATCGCGCATACCCTCAACAACAGTCTGCACAAAGATCAGGGCCAAATGTCACGGATGACTACGAACGTGAGCGTTGTCCCAGACCATCAGCGCTGTGTTGACTCTTGCACTAGGATGGTACACTGAGCCCACGCCAACCAATCGCATGGTGCTTTCACTGCGTTCCACAATCCATCCAGAGATCGGATGGGCACTAGACAGACTACACAGGCTGTGCACCAACGACCTATTCCTTCTCAAGACCCTCCCAGGCCTTACCGAAGGGCTGTTTGAATGGCCCGAGTGGTATGTCAGGGAAGGTCACCTCGAGTCCGAAAACCATCCCTTCTTCTCCATGTCTGCAGAGGCAGACAGGAAGCGCAGACACGCCATCGAATCCCTCTTCGTCCTTCGTAACTCGGCGACAAACGAACCCAATGCGCTCGAGCTCGCTGACCACCGCCGAACACAACCCCTCATTTTCAACGCGCTCAACAACCTCGACCCAGAGTCGGATGCCAATACCGAGTTTATCCTCAACATCATCGAGCTCTTGCAAGCCATCTCTTTTCGTGTCACCCTCCCCCCTGTAAACTCAGCGGAGAAAACTCCACTCCAGACCCTCCTTCAGATCGCAGGCCACTCGTCGAACCGCACACTCATAATCTCGGCCCTCGCCGTTCTCGGACATTTATTCACGTACCCCTCGAACGTCCCCCGGATCAAAGCCGACTCGTCAGTCCTCGAAGCTTCGATACGATACCTCCCGCTATTCATAGACAAGCCTCTTGTTGACGCCTCCTTGAACTATTTGTATGCGCATCTTTCACATCCGCCAATGGCAAAGGCATTTCTCCTCCATCCATCCATGCCAAGTACTCTGAAGGTTCTCGTCAGCTTCCTACTCTCGGAGCAGGTAGAAGAGGAGGTCTCTGTAGATATCACCGGCCCGGTGCGCACAGTATCCGCCAATACAACCCTTGCTACTCCAGATCATGATCTGACAAACGATGAGTTGGATCGCCTGCTCCCCATACCAGAACCAACGCGGTGTTACGAATGGTACCTTTCTTTTGTTTCTGGGTCGTACATTCTACTCACTTTGTACTAGGATGAAAGCTATGTTCGTCGCAGAACCAGAGGGCGAGCTCACGCAAGTCGACTTCTGGAATCTTTACAAAGACGCGTTTACGCCGCATGTCGAGCATTTCCCGGTGCTCGTGGCGTCAGATGTGATCAAGAACGTTAATGTCGTGTTTCCACAAGCCCAGGCGATGGTGCTTCCTGGACCACCCCAGCGATTTGTTGTCCGTGGGGTTAGCCGGAGAAAGGAAACACAAGCCAGTCAGCGATTCAAATGCCAGTGGGACAAGTCCCAATGTAGTGCGACTCCCTTGGGTGCTGGTGAATTGTACGATCACCTGATTCAACACATCAGCGATCTCGAAGCAAGTCACCCTCCTTGTCTTTGGTCCACTTGTGCTGCTGCACGAATGCCCAAATCGCATCTGAGACTACACGTTCTTACACATATACCAAACTCACAGCCTCCCGCCAGACACCCATCGCAAGATGATAACATCACAGTCGCCGTAGATGACACCTACCCGCTAGTGGATCCAACATCACGTCCACCGCCACCACCGCGCTCTACATCAGTCAAGTTCTCTCGTCCAGTGGTTGATCCTCCATCCAGCTCTCTTACAGCAATGCTCATAATCCGCATCCTCTTTCACACTTCATTCGTTGCCACTGACCTAGCTCCCCGACCTGATGGCGAGCGGTTTGGTTTCCCTGGTATGGTGGAAGAAGACGATGGAGAGGTCACGAATGACGACTATGTGGGCGAAGGTGAGGGTGAGAGGAGAGGACGCAGGGCGTTTGTGGGAGTTAGAAGGATGATGGAGGGGGTTAGGATGAAGGACGAAACGCTTGCTAGCTGGATTGCTGAGATGATCGACGCAGGATTCGACGGATTGCTACAGTAGCAGATATTTAATCAGTCTGGGAACCCAACACAAAAGTCCATAACATTGGACGCTCAATGTTCTCTGGGATGTACGTGTATCCCAACGCCATTTGGATAGTAGTACCCACCCGTCACTAACAGTGACAGGTCTTGGATTTGAAACCATAAGTTGACCTGCTCCCTCTTAAACTTGAGGTTTCATGATGCCTTTGCCGATTTTATAGTAGACAGTCGACGAGTCTTCGGAACAGATCGCTAAGAAGAGCGTTTCCGACGCGTCCGCAAGTTGATCTTCCAATGCAGCGAATGCGTCACGGATCCTGTGAGGATTAAAGTGGGTAGTTAAGCTGAAGGAATGGTCGGACGTACCATGATGTACTGATGGACTCAGCAAGTCCGCACGGCACGACGACGCTCATCGAAGGTGACTCGCCTGCAGCCTGTGGCCAAATCATTTCATGGGCTAGTATTTGGCGAAACAGATGGCACGCACGAGTGATGGGCGGAGGCCTTTGATCGCGCCGCGTTCGCACTTGGGAAGTTCGAGCACTTGGATATCTGTCCATTTCTGCGCTGACAACGATGTTGGTTCGCGATCATCTCGCGAGGGACTAGACATACCTAGTGCGACGTCGTTGAATGTCTGGAAGAGTGCGCCGGCAGACTTTGGATATTTGCTGATGAGCTCTGCGAGACGAGGGTGCTTGGGATGAAGCTGAGCGAGTCCGGGATGTTCTTCGCGGTGAGAAACTCACAGACGGATGTGCCTGCATTGCAACCACTATGGATGTCGATGAGCGCTTGGGTTGGTAGTACGTGGCAGTACTTTGCAACGGTCATCATCATCTCCCATGAACACGTCGCTACGCGTATCGTTGAAACCAAACTCAAGATATTCCACAACAGTGAACAAGATCTTCCAGGCAAGCCTCTGCAATGGATGAAAGTCCTAGCCCTGACCCGAGTCTCGCAGGGCCTCAGCCCAGCTCAGATATCACCCAATAATACGGATGATCAATTCTGGCAAACCTTATTCGCTCTTGACCTTGACCATGACTTCCTGAACAAGTTTCTCACTGCCTTACCAAAGGACGAGTGTGTGTACGTGCACAAGGTCTGGCTCTCCCCTATAATCGTAACTACGGTCAAGTATGCTGACTAACTATGGACGTCGCTCGTTAGTAGTCGATTCTGAACTTGCTGTTCGTAACATGCGTCAGATTTGCAGCCAAGACCGAAGAGGATGTGATCGTCCGGCTGCGTGCGGTCGAGACGTTGTCAATCGTGGTGCGGTGCATACTGGCAAAGAACTTGGCAGGGTGGGAGGTCATGGTGGTTTTCGCCGGTGAAATCAACGAGAGTGACGCGGTGTTCATGGTGAGTTGCGACCGACTGCACACGATTGATGAAGACATTGACAGAGCGTGCTCTCGCAGGGATTCGTCGACATGATCGCCCAAATTCTGGGAGACGACAAGGCACCCGGTGCGCTTATGTTTGACGCTTAGTTCGCACTGTGATACTGAAAGCGCACGGAAGCTACCATACGGCATCGAGTCCTTCAACTAGCTATTGTATATATGGGCAGCGTCAACCAGCTGAGTCCCGGCGCGTACCTCCTTCGCAAAGACCTTTTCCCATCCCTAGCGAACGCACGTTGATGATTTCGCTTGCCTGCGACAACTCACTGATTTGTTCCGCAGCTCGTTAAATCGCCTGAAACGGAACGTTATACGTTTGAAGCGACCCTCTTGCTTTCCTTTCTCGCCAACTTTCACAGGTCAGATGCCGCGAAGCTCAATCCGTACCTTCAGCATATCCGGGACACTGGTGACGTCGAAATGATGCGAAAGATATGCTGGGCCGCAAACTTTGCTTGCGATACTGCTGTCAAGTATGCAACCGGGCTGTCTAAAGGTGGAATAAGTACTGATTTGCCCCTTTCAGGGCTTACCAAGAAATCTCGGATGATTCAATACCGACGTTTGCGAAGACGGTGGGGACACTGATCACGTCTCTGAGACCTGATCGTGCATTGTCCTCGCAACCCCTGGACCCACCGCGAGAATTGTTCAAACATCAGTAAGCGCGTTGTTTCTTTGTGCCGCCCAACCTCTGATAGAGAATGCGGCTTGCAGGCCCATCGAAGCTAGTATCTCCCTTCTTCCCCTTTTCGAATTCCTGTTTTATAACCCACTTTTCACGCAAGTATTCACGGATACAACGTATTCTAACAACGGAGGAACGACCACATCCAGAATTCCACCTCTGTCATATACAGTCTTGTCATTATCCTCATACTTATTGACGCACGGGATGTCGTCTGCTTCGCCACGTGCAATGGCGTACGCGAATCTCGCCATGAACATGTTGTTGATTATGGCCGAGAACTCGAGAGTAATGGATGTGTTTTGCGGACAGTCTGGACAGCCCATCAGGCTCTGTCGTCAGGTGTGTCATTCCTTTGAAGTCCATCTAATTTTGTTCGACATATGCTTCTGAATATAGCGAATGCCACTGCTGCCTATGCCGCCATCGACACGGCCGCCGGTTTGCGCGCTGCTCGATTGCTGCGTGCTATGGCTCCGGCATAATCTCCATAGACGTTTTGAAGTGTATACTTATACGTGTGTCATCTACAACAAACTACGTTGGGAAGATAGCGTCTGACGATGGGGCAGGACGTGTATCTGGACGTGCTATCGTGTTATCTGGTACCTTCAAAAGGTGCGGGTACGGATAGGTGAGTACAACTACCTCGTTTGTGTATGATATCTCAGTAGGCAAGTCGTAGAATACGAGTGGTTGGGGCTCTGGAAAGCGGTTATCGCAGTCCTTGAATTTTTAGCCAACAAGCTGGAGCATCTAACCACAACAGGTAGCATCGAGAATCTCATACAAGAGGTGGGTGACGAGAGCGATTGAATTGGCACACGACTGAAAACAACGGAAGACGCTCCGATTGGTGGATTTTACGGTATCAAAAGCGGAAATTTTCTTAGCCACGCCGTCGGAAGTTCACGTACTTATCGTGCGTCGTGTTCGCTATCTCCAAATGTCTATTGATAAAGCCAAACCTAGTACGAACTAGTCCGAGCGTCGAATATCATGCGAAAACAAACGGCAATTCTACAAGCGTTGATGCAGCCAGGTTCCATGGACCGGAGGACATCGCTCCGATCAGAGTCTGCATCAAGATCACTCAAGCGTGTGTTGTGGATGATATCGTATTATGAAGGAGAGATATCAGGGAGTGGTGCGCAGACGGCTAGGGAATCACTGCGGATTGTTGCGCGAGTTGTGGACAAGGATGGTGTGCAGGGTTTGCAGGGGCGACATGAAGAAGATGATCCGCGGTGAGTTGAATGGACAAATGGGGTTCACAAACGGCGTTGACCCTGAGAGAGCAGGAACCGCGGGGAAGACGTGGTCGGGTTTATTCGGTACGGGTGTGCCGATGGACTCGCGTTGATGCCTTGACGATAGGCGATGTTTGGGAGGAGTGCGGAGGTGAGCGTGTGGTGTGCTTGCAGTATTTGGTGGGCGTGATGGCATGGGTTTACCACGGCACTCCGCTTCCGTAGGGCTGTCCTCATTTAGTATGCGACTCCATTTCATTCGTGCCTCAGAGTCCACTGTACAGAACAATCTGAGCTCGAGGAGACGATGTCTGTCCTCTCTTATTCGATCTGACAGTCGACACCAAAGAAACTTGCACAGCTTAGATGAAACGCTAATCAACGTGCGTTATCTCGCGTGGCCGCGCCGGACTGCTATTCCAAAAAAGGAAGTTGCTAATAAAAAGTTTTTTTCTGGTGTGCTCATATCGACCCCGAGCATGCATCATTGAGTCCGCTCAGCGTATGCGCGCCCTCGTCCTCGTTCGTCGTCGTCGACCGTGATGACGACCCGGAAACACAGCATCGGCGCACGAGCCAAGCGGTGGTCACGACGGCATTGCTGGCTCCCTTATCGGTGTGATTCTCATATTTTACACAAGCCCCGATACAAAAGCGTAATCGACTCGGTGTCGGACCTGGCTCGGTGAATATCGTCCAGCTATATCTTTCAGTCGAGTCCGTTCCCTTCCTTGTCCCCCTCTCTCCCTCTCTCCATTCCCGTCCATGGCAGCCCTGCGTTCCGCATCTGCTCGCAGACTCGCCCTCTTGTCTGCCGTCTCAAAGCCCATCCAGCTCCACGCACGATGTCTCGCAACGGCCAAGGCCCCCTCTTCGCTCTTCGACTCCCTTGACACCTTTGCCGACAGGCACATCGGCCCAGACGATCATGAGACTTCCTTCATGCTCTCCAAGCTCGGCTATGATTCCCTAGATGCCTTCTTGTCCGCCACCGTCCCTACCGCCATCCGTATCCCCGCCGCAGCTATCAGCGATGCCTCCATGCCTGCACTCAGCGAGTCTGAGCTCCATGCCCGCGCAACGGCCCTCGGAAAGCAGAACAGCCAGTTCAAAAGCTACATCGGCATGGGTTATCACAATGCCGTGGTCCCCCCTGTCATCCTGCGTAACGTGGGTCCCTCCCATCCTCTGTCTTCTTCACGTTGCCTAACATTGTCACAGGTCATGGAAAACCCTGCCTGGTACACGCCGTATACTCCATACCAGCCAGAGATAGCCCAAGGTCAGGTCTCGTGACCACTTTTACCTCTCCAAAGTCTGATTCCAGGACAGGTCGTCTCGAGTCCCTCGTCAACTATCAAACAATGATCACGTCATTGACCGCCATGGACATCGCAAATGCTTCCCTTTTGGATGAGGCAACCGCCGCGGCCGAAGCTATGGTCATGGCTTACGTTCATTCCGGCCAGAAGCGCAAGACGTTTCTCGTCGATAACGTCGTTCTTCCACAAACCATCGCCGTCCTTCGTACTCGTGCTAAAGGCTTCGGCATCCGTCTCCTCGTCGCAGATGCCACCACGGCCATCAATGATCCGGAACTGCGTGCTGATCTTGCTGGCGTCCTGCTTCAATACCCCGATGTCAATGGCCAAATATCCGATTATGGGGAACTTGCAAAGCAGGTTCACGCCAGTGGTGCACTTGTCGTCTGCGCCACCGACCTTCTTGCGTTGACCTTGCTCACTCCACCTGGCGAATGGGGCGCTGACATCATCTTGGGTAATTCGGCGCGTTTCGGTGTACCGGCAGGTTATGGAGGTCCTCACGGTGCCTTTTTTGCTGTCACGGAAACTCTAAAGAGGAAGATGCCGGGTCGATTAATTGGACGCAGCAAGGATACCTTGGGGAACCCAGCATACAGACTGGCCTTGCAGAGTCAGTGGCTTGACTTTGATATTGAATGAAATCTCACCTCAATGGTTAGCCCGAGAGCAACACATCCGTCGAGAGAAAGCGACGAGCAACATTTGTACTAGCCAGGCCCTCCTCGCAAACATGGCTGCCATGTATGCCGTCTACCACGGCCCAATCGGTTTAACACGCATCGCGAAGAAAGTCCATCTGTTCACCCAGCTTCTCCATGCCAACATCGAGCATCTTGGATTCAGAGTCGTGAATGACGCCTACTTTGACACTTTGACAATCGACGTCTCCCCTGTCTGCAAGAATGCAGAGGTTGTCCACGCTGCAGCTGCTCTCAAGTTCATCAATATTCGGAGGGTGGACAGCACGCATGTAGGCGTCACCCTGGACGAGTCCGTCGGTCACGAGGACCTTAACACACTGGTCAGCATTTTTGCTACGGCAGCGTCAGGACCCACAGGGGTTATTACAAACGTTCCCGTTCCCACTTCCACTGCCATTCCTCCGTCACTTGTCCGTACTTCTCAATTCCTCCCCCATCCAGTGTTCAACACACACCATTCCGAGACCGAGATGCTCCGCTACATCTTTCACCTTGCATCCAAGGACCTGTCACTCGTCCATAGCATGATTCCCCTCGGCAGTTGTACCATGAAACTAAACAGCACCTCTAGCATGATCCCGCTGACTTGGCCAGAGTTTGGCGGTGTTCATCCATTTGCCCCAGCTGGCCAGGTGGAGGGGTACAAGCAGATCATCAAGGTGATCCTCAATCTGTGACTCGTTATTTGTGGGACTGACGGTATGAACAGGAACTCGAGGCAGACCTCTGCAAGATCACCGGATTCCACTCGTGTTCCGTACAACCCAATTCAGGTGCCTCCGGCGAATACGCTGGTTTGACCATCATTCGCGCGTATCACGAGTCGCGTGGTGAGGGCCATCGCAATGTATGCTTGATTCCTTTAAGCGCTCATGGCACCAATCCCGCCGTACGTTGGATCCTTGTGTAAAAAAGCGTTGTTAAGCTTACATTATTGTTGCAGTCCGCTGTCATGGCTGGTTTGAAAGTTGTTCCTGTCAAGACGCATGCAGATGGAAACCTTGATCTCGCTGATCTCAAGGACAAGGCTGAGAAGTACAAGGACGACCTGGCCGCCTGCATGGTAGGCTTACTTTCCCACACCCGCCGCCAACTTAATTTCGGCGCTTGTAGATCACTTACCCTTCAACATTCGGTGTGTTCGAGGCTGGCGTTACAGATGCGTGCAAGATTATCCATGAGAACGGCGGACAGGTATACTTGGATGGTGCAAATTTGAATGCTCAGGTTGGGTTGACGAATCCCGCCGTTTGCGGCGGCGATGTGTGTCATCTCAATCTCCACAAAACTTTTGCTATGTAAGTGTGCGTCGTCATCCTTGTTGAGGTCTATCTGACTATTTCACCAGTCCCCATGGCGGCGGAGGACCCGGCGTCGGGTAAGTGACAGCATTCAAACCAATACGCAATGTCCCTCACTCTTCATCGTCCAGTCCTATCTGTGTTGCTGAGCATCTGGCTCCGTTCCTGCCCTCTCATCCGCTCGTCAAAACTGGTGGAGACAAGGCGATAAATGCAGTCTCCGCCGGGCCCTTTGGCAGTGCTTCCATTCTTTTGATTTCCTGGGCCTATATCAAGATGCTAGGTGGCAACGGTCTGTCCCAGTCAACCAACGTGGCGCTCCTCAACGCGAACTATATGGCCCAAAGACTCGCGAGGCATTATACCATTCGGTTTAAGAATGCCAATGGCCGTGTTGCACATGAGCTGTTGATTGACCTTGCAGAGTTTGATAAACCTGCTGGTTTGAAGGTCACCGATTTCGCCAAGAGACTCCAGGTGAGCAAATCTGACCTGCCGGCGGTGACAATAAGGCTGAATCGCATCGATGAAAGGATTATGGATTCCATCCACCAACGTGCTCGTGGCCTATTTCGACGTGTATGCTTATTGAGCCTACCGAGTCAGAGACTCTTCAAGAAATAGACAGGTAGGCGCTTGTGTGGAAGTTGTGTTCATAGGTCGTTGTCTTACCTATTTCACGCAGATTTTGTGATGCCATGATTCAAATTCGCAAGGAAGTCGATGATATTATTTCAGGCAAACAGCCCAAGGACAACAATCTTCTCAAGAACGCGCCGCATCCGCTTTCCGCCATCATTCTTCCCGACAAGGAATGGAATCGGTACGTCTGTCTCCTCGTCGTGCGTGGCAAAATCGATAACTTGCCGCAGTCCGTACTCTCGAGAGGAGGCTGTTTACCCTATGCCCTGGTTACGAGAGAAGAAGTTCTGGCCGACAGTCTCTCGTATCGACGATGGTGGGTGCTTGATTCACGTACTTTTTGGTCCTCTCGGCTGATCGATGTGATTGAAGCTTTCGGTGACCTCAACCTTGTCGTAAGTTCACGGGTTTTCTAATACTCAGGTTTTCATTGCTGATTTGACACTCAAGTGCGACTGTCCTTCAGTCGAAGAGTTGGCGTCAGCCTGAGCATATTTATTATCTTTCTAGACATCATCATAGACGACGCCTTTAGGTTACATAGTGGGTTTCTCGGGATCTCGTCGCACGCGTCATGTTCAACCACACGCTTTGTATGATACCACTTGCATTGTACCCACCACTGTACACCCGATCCGGCGACATGTGAACGATTAATGATTATTTTACTTTCTTGTTTACCAACTCTATGTCCCTCCTGGCTTGATAACAAGCCCTCCTAGATCAGCAGGTAGGCTCTCCCACAGCTCAGGAAGATATCGCTGTAAGCGCATGGCGACCTCGTCCTGCTGGTTCGTCCTCGTCGCAAACGTAAGGAGTACTTGAGCCGTCGCCGAGTTCGGCTTAACACCCTTTTGATCCTTGCCCATCTCCAGACAGACCAGCTTGACTGCATCGTTCAACTTCCCATTCCGACACATGCATTCCACGTACGCATTCCAGTTGCCTTGGTTGAGAAGAAAGGACCGTTCGGAGAGCTTCTTGATCACTTGTTCTGCGAGCGGCCACGCGTTGGCGTACCCACAAGCGTCCAGAATGATAGAGACGCTCGCGTGATCATAGGTCTCGCTGATGAGGAGTACCTCACAGACTCTGTACGCTTCGACGAAAAGGTCGACGCGCTGGTATGCGTCCATCAGCTGATTCCAGAGCAGGGTATCCGGAGTAATGGATGGATCGAGGGTGAGGTGATCGTGTACCCTGCGGACGGACGCGGCGAGTCGGAGCGTGTCTGCTTCGGAGGCGTCCTCGGCGAGCTTGGCGAGCCGCCGTAAAAGGGCTACGTAGACGTACGGGGTGATCTCGACCCCCGACCGACGCATGTCTTTGACGATCTCAAAGTAATGCCAGATGGACGGCAAGGCAGGTGCGTGGTCAAAGGAGAGGCGGGACAAGACGTAGAGAATCCACCGGTATCCTTTGACCCCGATATCCTTTGGGTTTTCGTTTCCCATCACCTTTCTGTACGCCTTGAGAGCGTCGTCAAAGCTAGAGGAAGTCCGCATGGCCATGACGATAAGCGAGGCGACGGTGATGTGGCCATCAGGGTTGATCTCTCTCGTTTCCATGTCTGCAAGGAGAGTTACGGCGAGTTGGGAATACTTTGTCACGTCGACCGCGTTCGCCATGGCACGTAGCAAAGTCCCGTACATGTAAGCATCGGGTCCCAGTGAACGTTGACGACCAAAGTGACGTGTCGTGGTTGCGCTGGGAAATGATGGTGGATTGGCATGCGAAAGTTCTCGATAAAGTTCTAGTGCCCGATCTATTGGTCCGTCGTCATGACTTCGGAAGGCATGATCGCAAAGAGCAGCTATGAGGGGTTGGACAAGAGGGGCATCCGGCGTCAACCCGCGCAATCTGAATTGTTGATAGATCGAATGAGCGCCGGCGAGATCATTCGCCTGGACGGCATTGCCGACTAGAATAGACCATTGCAAGGGGCCAGCTTTCATCTGCAAGGCCTCTTCGGCGTATTCCAAATCGGCGACCTGGCGGCTGGAGCGCAGCATTATGGTAAGGGTATGCGGTGTAACTTTGTACCCATCCCTGCGGAGATCTTCGCAGAGCCTGACTGCTGGCCCAATTCCCCGCTTTTCAACCTCGCTCTCTAAGCTCTCCTCCCAATCTGCTTGGATGGCGCTAGATTTGACGACGCGTTTACTAAATCGTCTCTGGAACTCCTCCTTCACCTCGAGAGCTTGTTGAGGCTCGTTAAACTTCATAAAGCCTTCGAAAAGCATTTCCGCGAGGCTTTCGTCGTAGCGGAAAGAATAGTTTTCTATTCTATCGAACGCACTGTAGAATTCGCTGATGGCAGCACCCGAGTTGAACAACGCCCTGAAGAATATCCGGAAGGTATCGTTGTTGGGTTTACGTCCCGAATGAGCCATCTTCGACATGGCATGTCGCATGATTTTGGGTTGACCAGTGTCCGCACAGTAGTTGAAGAATGTGTGCCAATGTTCGAGAAAAGGTCGGACGTTCCCTGGCTTTTCGTGCATTTGGCTAAGCCAGTTGAGGAGGGTCTGGACGTTACCGTTCTTTATCAACCCTTGCAGAATATGGTTGTGAACGTCCGCGTCGACGCGAAGACCGCATAAAGGCGTCAGCTGGCCGAGTATATTTTCGATCAAAGCCAAGTCTTGTTGTCTCCCGGAGGTAGCAAGATTCCTGAGAATCTGCAGAATTTCATCCGCCGAAAATGCAGGTTTGTCAGGAGGGCCCTCGGGCAGAGAGCTGAGCACCTGGTTGATGTGGGAGTGGATCGCGGTCAACTTGTTCGATGTAGTTCGTGACGTGGGGGAACCAGAAA
>JBBPLP010000102.1:0-54955 GCA_038089875.1 Fistulinella prunicolor | reverse complement strand
TCAGTCTCCTCCCGTGGGTAAGATGAGCAACGTTGCTGGGGAGATGGGGATACTGCTTGCGAAATTCATCCCATGCATCAATAACGCCAGGGGTGGAATCAATGAGGGTGCTGTAAAGAATGATGTAAATTACTGATTACGACGCGGTTCATAGACTTGTTACCCATCGAGATCGAAAAGGATCTGTAAAGAAATAGTACTTGAAGGTTGGTGAAGGAATTGACAAAGATGTGTCCCATACTGCATCGACGCGAATTCTACTCTCTTGTTCCATGTTTAGGGAGATAGCGGTGCGCTCTTTCCGCTGTACGATTTGTCCGAAGCCTGGATTTCAAGTATTCCCGCAAACGCCAGAGAAGAACTTGTACACTATTGTTGTGCGGAATTGAAGCGGCTATTGACTTTATTGTCACTATTGTTCCCGGTTACCAGCCATTGTTGTGCTACATTCACAAGACCACTATCCTAACTGAACAGTATAAGAACAACGCAGAAATGGCCCGTCTCCTCATCTTCATCCCCTTCTGTTTCTTTAGCTTCCCCGTTCTTTCCGAGGCATTGACTGCCCCCCACACACTGTCTTTCTAGCCCTACGACTGCTCGCCCCTTTCGGAATTATGAAGTTCATCACGTTCTCTACACTCTTGCTTTCCTCACTGGCTTCGGCCCGCCCAAGTCTCAGACAACGTCAGTCAAGTAGTTTCCAGCACCAGAATGGCGTGGATGCAGCCAGTCTCAAGTAAGCCCAGTCCCTTTACAGTTGGGTTTAATCGTTTTCTAATACTTCATTATAGCAATCAGTTCATGTCATTGGATGCCACGTCATCTTGTACCTCTGGTAATGCCTGTGTCGATGGCCAATTTGCCCAATGTGTCAACGGACGATATGTCTTGACGCCTTGTACCCCAGGCTTGATGTAAGTCTTGATAGTGCTTGGATTGCGACATGCCAATGACATGCCGATCATTAGTTGTGCGGCATTGCCATTAATTGATTCGCCCGGGACGAGTGTCGCCTGCACGTCGCAGGCTGATGTGGGCACCCGCATGGCAGCCACTGGAGTAGTCAATGGCACCGATCCTTTTAATGCAACTGCCACACCCTCTTCTACATCAGCGTCGCTCGCCGCAACCCCGACGCTCTCGTCTGGTTCGAACTCGACCAACTCGAGCAGTGCACAAGCTTCCTTGACCCTCCTACCTTCTGTGATTGCTGCAAACTTCTCACAGAACGGTCTGAACACAAGCACCACAGAGGCTGGCGAAGTCGCTTCACTCATGTCCACCAACAACTTTATTAACTGGTGTGCTACGGTTCCCAATCTTCCCATCACCAATGGCCAGCAGCTCAACAACGGTTCTTGCAACCCTGCACCGATGGGGGCGATCCCTTCCGCCTCCAAGATGCCAAGTTCCAAGTTCGTTACGCCCGCCAACCTTGCTGTCCTCCCACCGAACACCACCTTTCAAATTACATTGGCAGTCAAGAACTTTGCGACGGGTTACTTTGTCAATTCGGACACAAACTACTTCGCGGCACCTCAGCAACTTGATCCAACCACCGGTCTCGTTCAGGGGCACTCGCACGTCGTCATTGAGGCCCTGGAATCGCTTAATCAGACTACTCCGATGGATCCACTGCGGTTCGCATTTTTTGTGGCACTGAACAACAGAGCTGATGGCCGTGGCCACTTGTATGCCAATGTCACTGGTGGCCTTCCCGAGGGCAAGTACAGGATGTCTGCCCTCAACACTGCAGAGAATCACCAGCCTTTATTGTTACCAGTCGCCAAGCGTGGTGCTTCGGATGATATGATCTACGTGAGTCTGAGTTTGAATTATCCCTCCTGGCGCAACGGTCTGATGTGTCACATTTCTAGTTTACTGTCGCTGGTACAAGGCGGAATATTAATTCCACAACCACCCCCACCCACATTCCGCGTCCCTCTCAGTCAACAGTCATTTCCCACTCCGGAACCTCTGTTCCAACGCAGACTGCTAGCGCAGGAAACTCCACCGAGACCGAGACATGCTAATTTTCGACGCCAACACGACGCCCTCCTTTACTAACATGGAATTAATTAGGGAAGTAGTCAGTGCAGACCACTGCAACCATCTTACAATCGGCATTGTTTTTGCAAACATCATTTGTATCGATACACTCACGAGACATCTCGCATGTACTAATATACCTACTGGTTGGGTAACAATGAAAGACATTTGGTAGTACTTGAAATCGGGCGGACTAACATGCACCACTTTCCCGATATGGAGCAAGAATCGACGATAGTTTTTGACTCATAACTTTTGATCCAGTGGCTCTTCGGTTTAACAAGCTTCATCCCCGGCCATACTGGTTACTGTTATTGCAAGCGTTCTCCGGAGACTACCTCATCTCTTGTATGTCTTCACTACTGCGATCCATCGTAATCATGAGCAACAGTGCGTTTTGCAGCCTTTCTGATCATGTTCAACGCGAGGAGCACCATCATCATCAAGGTTCCCGCGACTTCTGCCAACATCGGACCAGGCTTCGATGTAGTAGGACTCTCTCTATCATTGTACTTGACGCTTACCGTCAAGTTTGGCCCTCCGTCGGCTGATCTCGTGAAAATCACCTACTCCGGAGAAGGAGCCGATGAAGTTCCGCTTGATCCCTACCGGAACCTAACGACCCGCGTAGCCCTCTACGTCCTGCGCTGTAGTAACCACCGCTCGTTTCCCCAAGAGCTCGTCAGTATTCACGCTGACAACCAGATACCATTTGGCCGCGGGCTCGGTTCCTCGGGTGCCGCCGTTATCGCTGGCGTTCTCCTCGGAAATGCGCTCGGGAAGCTCGATCTATCGCGTGAGCGGATGCTCGACCATGCACTCATGGTGGAAAGGCATCCAGACAACGTGACAGCAGCGCTCGTCGGTGGATTCGTGGGATCGTACCTCCGAGAGCTCGATCCTGTCGCTAGCGAGGCTGCCCAGGTACCCCTGTCGGAGGTCTTACCGGAGTACCCTCCCGATGCGGGGGAGGAATGGGGATTGTCCCCGCCCATCCCTCCGCACGGCATCGGACATTTTGTTCGTTTCGGTTGGAATCCCACCGTTAAAGCGGTGGCGATCATACCTCGATTCGAGCTTAGTACTGCCAAAGCAAGAGAGGTATTACCCACGGAATACTCTCGAAAAGATCTCGTACGTATGCTTCATGTAGGTATGCATCCATCTGAATCGGACTGATGGCATGGTCAGGTATTCAATATGCAGCGGCTCGCCGTGTTGACCACTGCACTGGGACAATCGTCCCCGGATCCCGAGCTTATCTACGAGGCGATGAAGGATCGTGTCCACCAACCATACCGAAAAATGCTCGTATGTCTCTGTCGTGTTGTGGTCCACGAGCGGCCGATTTAGCAGTGTCCACAGATTCCTGGTTTACCAGCGGTGACATCATCACTTACCCCACAATCACACCCTGGTCTACTTGGTATCTGTCTCTCAGGAGCGGGGCCAACGATCTTGGCTCTCGCAACTCACAATTTCGAGGCTATTGCAGAAGGGGCTCGCGCAATATTCGCGGTAGAGAACATACAGGTAGACTGGAAACTACTTGAAGTTGTGGGCGGCAGTCAAAGTTACTCAGTACCAGTGAACTAGAAGCATTAGATGAACGTAGAAAATGGTCATTACTGGTCCTACTATAACTGACATGTATCCGTTGTAGATATTATGCTTTCGGGTATCTAGAAATCTAACATTTCGTCCTTTCTAACTTCTTGCATTAAGACAAACAGCTCTCATCGCGACAAGGGACGCTGAGCTGCCATCAAAGGGTAGGTTTACCGTGAACATGACATCGCTGCGGTCACTGTTCAAGTAGACCGGTAATGTGACCAGGCTACTCCGATCAGTGGGGTCCTCCTCTTCCTGTACCCAATGGATTTGCGATGCATTCAGGTGGACGGCTTCACCATCATTGAGCACGAGTTTCCCGGTTTCTGCATCCCATGCAGCTCCCTCCAGTGTCAAACCTGAACCATCGTGATTAAGGAAGTTAAGCTAATAAACCACCTCTTAGGACTCACCATCGACGATGAAGGCTCCTGGGTTGTTCATTTGACCGATGTCTAATCGCAGAGATAATGTCTCCAAACTCCAGCGCTTGCGGTGAGCTACAGCCTGCCGAGTAGCCGTAATATATGCCTCTGGGAAGAACAATCCTCCAAGCCAAACTTCAACATTAGATAAGGACTGTTGCATCGTTGTAATCCCGTCCAACTGAGCCAGCCGACGAGCAAGGTCCGGAATCCACTCCGACACTGACATGGCTTTGGGAACCTTGTATCGTCTCCAGTGTGTTGGAATAGTACCTAGATCACGTTAGTTTGGTTCCAATCGAGATGGGGCCAAATTCACCTTTGGTCAGGGAGCTCATTAGAGCACGGAGATGATTGGTTTGCTTCAGTTCACCCTCGCAAACCTTGACGATGTCCGCGAGGTCCTTGCGAACCTGTTCAAGCAACTTGCGCCCGATGGTGCCTTCCCTGAAGAACAGGCGATAAAGTGGATCTGGGTTATCGCTCGATTGTTTGGGCAATATATTCAGGGACTAAATAGAAGCGTCAAGAATAAGTCAGATATTGTGAGCAAGGTAATCCTACCGATGGCAACTGGGTCAGCCATTCGCGACAACGCTCGTGTAAATTGCGCATCCACGCGGGCTGCTGTGAAGGTTGATTCTTGGAAGGGCTACCGGCACTTGGAACATCATCCTCATCATCGGCCAATGTTCGCATCTTTCGTAGCTTGCTTAGAAGTTCATTACCTAGGGATATGTTAGTTAAGGCACATCGAGCTAACCTCTAGTGAACTCACCCTGAGCGACAGCAATGACTCTTTCCGCAGTAGGCGGTAGTGTCAACCATGATGGTGGTTCGCGATCTGGTAGTCCTTGCACCCACGACAGGAAGTGTTCAAGTTTAGTACCATCAGGAGCTTCAAGTACCTGACTACTATTGATGCTGGGCACCAAGTTGAAATCCACATTGTAGGCAGCGGGAGTAAACAATTTATCAACGAATGCATCAAGAATGCATTGATCGAAATCGCTGTCGACACGTCCACCGTACACCGATTGCTTAATGAGGGTGCGGAGCGCATCCCACGGAATCGTGGCAGGATCAACATTAGCCCTCCCTTTGGCGATAGCATTGAGCCACGTGTCGATAGTGCCAAAGGCAGCGGCCATATCGGAGTCGTTGAAGTCATAGGTTTTGCTCCAGCCCAGTGGAACGTATCGCAAACGCTCCTGGACAACGGCATGGAACCACGCGAGAAGGAAGTACAAACGGACCTTCTCTGCAGGCCCTTGAGCAAGGCGCTGCGGGGAGATTGATCCGAGAGAGTCGAGTAGGTTGGCTTTTACCCCTGGTGGAGGTTCGTTCATGATGATGCGAGATTGTCGAAGGATGTTGACAGGAATGGACGGATTGGCTTCCATAGTCAAGAAGAGGCGGAAGTTGCGATGAGGATTGAGAGTTTGAAGCTTCTTCTCGAGCTGTCCTAGCCATGAAGGGGCCAAGTGAACGTTCTTGAGGAGCACCCATGTTCCTTGCCTAGATGCAGCAGCAATGGCTTGATCTGCAAGAGTGAAACCCTCCTGTGAACCCATCGCAACAGATGAAGACCGCGCTCCGACAGTTTGTATGAGATGCTCAACACGGTAGCTAGCATCGTAACCAGTGACGGATACCAGAGCAAGCGGGGTGGTAGCGGGAATTTCGTTTGCAACCATAACGCCGAGGTCGAGTTCAGATGACAAGTCATTCTGGAATACGGTCCGCACAAATAATGCCGTGGATTGTAAGAGACGATCGGGTCGCAAGCACTTGACAACAAGCATTGATCGAAGGGCCTCAATAGCAGCTGCTCAAATGTCAGGGCACGAAGCGCTTGTATAGAAATGGTGAACACGTACGTGTGCTTGGCTCCCATGGCAGAGGTACGATTGTTTCAGGGTTTGCAGATTGTAAGAAAGGAGCCCAGTCTTCAGGACACTCAAGGACACTGTGGAGAACAGGCTTGAAAAGACCATGTTTCGCATAATCTTCGAGGTGCATTGTCTGATCTGGGGAGAGTACAGAGGAGGCAGGATGCTCGCTCGAAGAAGCGTTAGGCTTGCCAACAATTCCCTGGCCACTTTCAAGCAGGAACTCCAGTTCATCGGCGATATCCTCAACACCTCGCAGCTTCACTTGTGCCAAAAGCACAGCAAACATGACATGGTCACGGTGGAGCAAAGCTCTCGAGGTCCGCTTGTACACAATTAGGAAGAGGTCGTTCAGTAGTATCTCCCGCCGTCTGTGGTAGTCAGAGACGTTCTTCAGGTTGGGATTATGGTGGAGCACGTAGTCGAAGATGTCGAGGAAGAATTGGAGGGAGAACTGATAAAAGTGATTGACGAGATTGAGTTGTTCGAGAATGAAGAACACGGAGCTGCAGGCTTGGGCCAACGGCAGGTATTCTGTAGTCACTTGCTCGACTTCCTTCATGACGATATCTGTCTCCTCCACCTTGCGCGTGATTTCTGCAGCTTCTCGTTTCAACGTTTCCAGGGTGCCAATGACTTTGTCGTCATCAAGAATGTTCCCACTCGACTCGTTGAGAGCTTGTAGGAGTAACTTCTCTAGCGTTCGGAGGCGAAGACGGAATTCGCCTTGCGCTTTCATGAGATCTGTTCTCTTGCGTTCCGTGTCGGGCCGTTCCACCTTGAGTACTTGATCCAAGGATTGACTTTGGAGACTGCTGCGCGTCATTGTGAAGTTGACGAACGTGACTCTGCTACAGATGTCGGGAGAGAATTCAACTGACGGATCCCGAGTTGAAAGGAACATTGTGAACGCAGGCGAGAAGTCGATGTCTTGATTGCCAATGCGGATGAGTACACGGCCACCTGTTCTGCGGATTTCCTTGTTCAGGACGGCATTCAGAATGGGATCCAAATGCTCAACATCTTGGATAAGAATAGGGTTGCCGAATCGCAGGGCACTCTCCAAAACTTTGAGGAAGGCTTCATCGAGGAAACTTGTAACCGTGATCTTGCGTGTTTTGTACTCGTTGAGTAGGAAGGACGTTGCCTGACCAGTGGGATCGATGATAAGCGGGTAGCGGTTGAATCGTTTAAGCATAATGGCATTCTCAGTTGTCAAATTGTCAGCTGGAAGCGACTTGGATTGCCAACTCAAGCGATCGTCCGCAGTCGAGAGGTACTCCGTCAATGAGAGTTCGGGTTTAAACGTGATGCTGGCTTCGAGTAGATGGTTCGACCAATCCTGCCACATCACCTCGCGGTAATGTTGGTCGAAGAAACCACCGTACGCAAGGAATGCTGCGGAAAGCAACACGTCACCAACGATGGTGCTCATTTCCGCATCGAAAGTACGACTGCCGGACTCCCATCGCTCCTTCTCCGAGGATAAACTTTCGAGGAGCTTCATGCTACGATCAACCTTGCTTTGTACTCGCTCCATCTCCGATTTGATAGCCTGCGTCTCCGAGATGAGAAGGGCGTATTCTTCCTTGTACTTGGCAATCTTCGCCTCCAGTTCAGCAACGATGGTGATAATTTGAGCAGCTTGTTTCTTCGTAGTTTCTGCTTGCGTTTCAAGCGATTGCACCTCGTTACGTAGAGGCTCGACCTTGTCAAGAATCTCAGAGAAGCGAACCTGCGCAAGGACCCACTTGACAAGGGGACCACAAGCTTTACTGGCACGTTGGACAGTCTCAAAGTTGAATGATGGTCGGCTCAGGAAATCCTTCTTCATGAGTTCGCGGAGAGGCTTTGTCATCTGATTGTTGGTATCGAAGTTGACGATCCTCTGGATGAAGTCATCCCGACGAATGATACCTTGCACTGTACGCCAGCTGTCGATCTTGTGGCCGAGAATAGTGCAGACAGACTCCATGGCAAGTTTTACCGCTTCTGGTGGATTGGCCATCGTCCTGACTTCTTGCAAGTGTTGCCTCTTGATGTTACTGACGGCGGCTTGCGCTTCCAACACAGCAGGCTCGGCATCTGCGAGGTCAGCCATAACGACAGCGCGACGTTGGGCGATATGCTTGTCCTGCTCCACTAAAGCGGCTTGGATTTCGATGGACGCTGCCTTCTTCTGTTCAGCCTCTTGCTGGTCTGCAACCATGCGCTTAAGCTTCTCGTTAGCTTCTGCATCTTTGGCTTGAAGTTGGGAGCGCTTTGTGGCAAGGCTCCTGCGAAGCTCCTCGACCTGTGTCACTGTGTCCTTAAGTTTGTCGAGACCAACATGAAGGTGACGTTGCTGCTCCTCGAGCTCGTCGCGCTTTTCGTTATAGAGCCTGACGTAGTGATTGATGCTGAAAAACACCAGTCAGGTCAACTTTGATCCCTATGAGGTGAAACGACTTACAAGTCAAGGTAGTGCCGAGGAGTGACATAATTATAACGGCCTTGACGGCGGCTGATGCGTTCGTTAATCTGGTGCATTGACATGTGCACGTAGACGAGAGCGTTCACGACGGCAGTGCGATGAATGGGAGGCATGGAAAGCTCGCGATAGGCAATGGGGAAATGAACAGGGGGAGAATATGAAGACAAGTCCAAGTCCAACGTATGGGTGAACTCCATGCCAACTTGGTAGAACGCCTGATCCGACCAGTCGCCGAACCAGTCGAGAACACAACGATTGAATAAAGCAGGAGAGGTGGCGGCGCGAGATGCGAGACCGTTTTCTGGTGGATTCATGGTGAAAACAACATGAAGATTCTTCGAGACTTGCTGAGTGAACCACCGGTACAATTCCTCGTGCGAATCGAGCATGAGCCCGTCCCTCTGCGACCCTTCCTTGCACGCTGTCATTAAAGCAGCATGCTCGTCACCCTCGAAGAGACCTGGCACTTCAGCGTTCGCCAGCAGGGTGTTCATACGTTCCAGGAAACCCGAGTCGAGTACATTAGATTCGTCCATGATAAAGCAAATTTTCTCGCCCTTGCAACCGGCGCGTCTCAGCACGGTACGCAGATCATCATCGAAGTCGTCGCCGGTATACTTGTTCGAGACCTTGATTTGGAAGATGCTCAAGCCGTTAAGCCAAGCAACGAAACGAGATAGAGTCGTCTAGCAGTATCATCAGCCTCATAATACAAGCAGTTATAATCTCGTTTATTACCTTGCCACTGCCACTAACACCGATTAACAAAAGGTGTCCCTGTACTTGGCGGAATACACGGTCAATCCTAAGGACATGATCAAGCACGTCATTGAAAAGAACGAGGGGGACATCCAATTCTTCTTCGTAGAAGACGCGCAGACGAGCCTTTGTGTACTCGCGGAGAACTTCTCTGTCCACGGGAATGTAGTCTTTTGAAGTCCAATTAGAGAAGAGAATAGGTCGGGTCAAGGCTTCGTCGCGATTGATGGTTGGGAAGTATTCAATAGCAGCAAGGTCGATGTGTTCGTCCGTCCATTGCTTTTCTTCCTCGGTGACGAGACGATCTTGGAAAAGACGCAGTGCCTCGTGAGCCCACACACGCACCAAGCCCTCCACGGATAAAATCTCTAGGGGACGGATGGCTTCATATATACCGCGTACCCATCTCGTAAGTTCACGAGGGCTATAGACGTAGTGAGCTTGAACGTCAGAAGTAAAACGTTTCTGCGAGGCGAGGTAGAAGGTGACCATTGCGTCTGTAAGAGGTTCGGCGTACGCCCGCAATGTTGGGATGACTTTGAGAAGGGCACGGTTATATGTACCATAAATCTGCTTGAGTGAAACTTCTCCTGGGTAATCCACCATGACGAGCGGCGCATGGCGAAGAAAACGGTGGCTGAGGGGAACACGTCCAGGATCGGTTGGCGGATTACATGCACCGACGAACTGGATTCGTTCGAGTTTAACCCACGACATGTCACTTGCACGCCAATATCCACCACATTCAACCAATTGGCGCAGGAATGAGATAACTCGCTGGGTGCCATACTTGTCTTGAGCGGGAAGGTTGATTTCATCGCAGAATACAACGAGCCAGCGGCCAATCTGAATTGGCGCAAGGATGACGCCGTTCGGGGTCTTTCGGTACTCGCAGTATTGTTCAAACGTCTTGAGAATGAGTTCGGGAGTAGTGGCACTGGAGAAGTTGAGACCGACGACTTCCATGTCAGGAAGCTTGCGAAGGGCGCTGAAGAGCGTCATGGTCTTCCCCGAACCCGGAGGTCCACACAACATGAGAGGCTTGTGCTCAGAGAGCCATGAATACAGGACTTCCTCGTGGCGCACGGTATCCATCGTCGGAACGACGACATCAGCCGCAGTAACGGAATGTGCGTCGATCTCAATCGAGGGCACCTTTGACTGCCAAGCAACCCAATCACCAGTGGCAATCTGCACATCGAAGTCGATCAGGGACGCTTCAGCAGTCATCAACGGGAGATCGATGCCGGTCTGTTTCCGTAGGAACTCGCCCATCTCCGCACGCAAGTCGAGCTTGGCGTCACCGGAAAACGCCCAGATAATGCTGACAAGCAAACGCTTGGTGACATATTGTTCTACCTTCTCGGAGGAGAGAGGGAAATCTGAATGTTGGATGTTATACTCGATAATGTTACGCGCCGTCTTGTTGAGCAACGAGAAGAGTGTGTGAAGCGCACGGGTAATAGTGAAGTCCATGATGTGATCGATGGATGCCGCAAATTCGAGAGCAGAGCTGACAAGGTCCCCATCCGCAAAGTAACGCTCCAGGATACCAGCAATTTGGACCTGGGTCGTAAGGTGGGTGGAACCCGGTGTTTCAGTGCCAAGGATGTCAGGACGACGGCCCGGTACATCGGCGGCGTCCTCGTCGTCTGCGTCCAAGGGCAGAGATGAAAGAATATTGAGGTAGTGGCGATACACCATTGAAGGTTCCACGACATCCTCGCTGAACCAGATCATACCGCAGCGACTGACAGTAGCAAGAGTCGCATAGCGCAAGTGCTCGACCTCAAACATGATCCGGACGTTGGGGGGCAGGTTCAATCGTTCACCATTAGGAAGCGTGAGTAGCTTGTTGTCATCAAGTACACTAAAGATGGGTGAGCCAACTATTCTATCATTTACCAAATAAGCTTACCTGTTAAGGTTCTCCACCCACTCCGGATCGACGTCGCCGTCGAAGATAATCCAGTGTCTCTTGGAACTCTCGCCGCGTACATCATCCACAATCTTGCGCAAGATATGTGTAAACAGACCATCATTCCACTCGCGCGTCGTTGGGTCAAGGGTACCATAGAGCGCATCCTTGTGGATTGCTTTAGGGTCAATGACATATGCCACTCCTTCGGTGCCATCGAGTCTCTCCAGAGCTGAGAGGAGGACTTGCCATGCATTCGTTTTGCCTGTGCCGGAGGGACCGACCATCATGAGACCATGTTGAATCTTCTGGATCTGGTACAATTGCAGAATCTTGGCGATCCACCGCTCGCCAACTACCAGGCGCCGTTCAGCACAGACCTTCAAAATTTGCTCACGTAGCGCCTCCAAGTCAACAGGGACATAGTCGGTACCAGGGAAGACATCTGCAAGCAAGCTGAGTAATTCGATAATTAGTATTTGAAACATCCATGGATCGACAACCCTCACCTGGTAAGCAAAGGCACATCATCAGCGACCAACTTGGGCACGATCGTCTCCGTGACACTCTGGATGACGATGATTTGTTCAGAGACAACATCCGAGAGCCCATTTACATCGTCCGCGTCCTCTAACTTGGCACTCTGCAGGCGTTCACGCTTGAGGATACCTGCGCTAGCAAGCACAGCCTTTAGAGCACGGAGACCAAAGTCATAATGGGGCTGAGGTGACAGCTGCTCGTCGCAGAGATTGAAGAACGGTACGATCTTAGACGCAAGAGATTCGGCTGTTCGGAAACCTTGAGAGAAGAGCATGACTTGAGCGATAAGCTCGCGATCGGGCCTCGTCATTGCCATCCTATGGTATGGGTTAGAATGCTCGTAAGTATTGAAAAGACATGTACACACGGCCGGAAAAGCTTTGTCAAGTTTGGTGGTAAAGTCGACCGCCCAGCGTAGTTGGGGTTGGTGGTAATGAAGATACCTAGTTTCCATGCTCAGGTGGGCCAAACAACAGTTCTATACGAGAACATACCGATGTTCCTGTTGATTTTCAAACTCTTGCCGACGAGCTCTATCTCGATATTGGGATTCTTGGCGAGAGCAGCTAGTCCTTGTTGGATGCTCTGCACCTGTTGCGAGACAGCACTCAAAATACGCTCCTCCAGTCGGTTGAACTCATCGAAGCATCCCCACGCCCCGACCTGACAAAGACCGACAAAGATGCGACCCATGGCCTGGAAATCGAATGTCTCATCACAACAGAAGACCAACACGAACCGGCCAAGCTGGACACCAAGAGCCTTGACAGATTCAGTTTTGCCTGGGTAAATTGTCAGAAAAAAGGTTGCTACACAGGATTCAACGGAGGTACCTGTGCCAGCGGGACCAAATGGTGAACCGCCGAGCTGACTGTCTAAAGCCTGCGTTAGGGTGAGGTACACCCGATCCGTCAACGGTGTTTGTACGAGACGGTCTGGAACGCCCAAATACTCCCACCCGTAAGGGAATGTCGCATTCGCAACACGGATGGCTAGACGATCAAGGGGGCTCTCGGCCGAACGTTCCAGGTAGAAACGCATTTGCGAGAGCCACGTGAAAGCCTTGGTGTCGGTGACGCGTTGTTGGATGAGCGCGCGCGTGACGTCCCTTTGGTGGACAAGCTCCGTGATAAGATGTTCACATTTGCGACGGGTGACAGGGCCAAGTTCGCGTAAGACGATGTCGGCGAGGAGGTCAAGAGCCTGAGAAATCGTTTCGAGTGGTCCTTCGGGAAGCCTGCCTGATTCCAAGGAATCCTCGACAGACGTGGTCCACGCAACTTGAATAGCTACGGTGACGAGTTGGGCAGGATACTTCTCCATCCAGTACATGAGTTGATCCATGTTGAGGGGAGAGCTAGTACCATAGAACGACTGCAGTTCGTCGACGGCATCGCAAAGTAAATCCGCCAAAGAAAGTCGCATCAAAGATTCCAGTCGAGCAAGCCAATCATTGATCTTAGGGTAGTCTTTCAACAAGATTGGTTCGCTGAACTGGACTTCCTCTCCTTCTCGTGAAGCCATGCCTTGAATTTGTGTCAAGTCATCGTCGAGCTTGATTGTAGAAATCCCAGCAAACATTTTCTTAAGGTGCTTCATGATGCGCAGGATATCTTTGCTGTTACCAATAATTTCCAGCAGGTCTTCGTCACCAACGAAGTAGAATCGAGGGAATGACGACCGTTCGCGCTCAAGGTATTCTCCGAGAGCCTTCTGAATTTTGTTCAAAAGATCAGCCAGACGCTCCAAGCTCTTTTGTATTCCTTGGATATTCATGACGTCCACAACGAATGGCGACTTGTACACCCTCTTCATGACGGTCAAGAACTCCGCATTGATATTTTGGAAACGGGCGCTCTCCACGGGGAGAAGATGTTTGATATCTGCACTCCCAGAAAAGATGCCCTCCAAATACACCCATTGACGCTGAACGTCAATCCAGACATCTTTTACCAAAGTGAGTAGCCACGTTCGGAGGGTATGATAGAGCTCATCTTACCAAACAACACATGAATCCTGTTCAGTTTCTCTTCCCATGAACCAGCCTTTTACACTATTAGCGCGAAGAAACGACACTTGTGTTGGAATAATACCTCTTCTTCGAAAACTAGGACAAGAGTTAACTTTGCGAGACATTCTTCTACTTTTTGTTTGACACACCTTTGTAGTAGGGAGAAAGTTTCATGGCGGTCAGCGAGTTCAGATTCTCGCTACACTTGTTGAAAAGATCATCCCAGCCTCTGGCGTATGACATGAATGACCTGCAATACGCATAATAGACACGTGCAGTTCACACCTAATAAGCCGACATTTATTTTGGTAGTTCACCAGATCTAGAGTGTAGTTTGTCCAGGTTTCCTTCACTTGCTTGATGTATTCCTCGAGAGCCATCTGTGCATAGCGTTAACATAACTTGTGTAACAGGGCTGTCGCGTACTGTACCTCTCCTTGCGCTTGTACGATGACTTCCCGTATAGGAGATTCATTCTTTTTCAAGTCCAAGTCGTACACATTTCCCAGAGTCATGCTATGTACGTGGTATTGGTATCAGAGGAAGGTAAAACCGAGGAGACAAATCACGCACACAGGAAGACTGATCTGCGAGGGTAGCCTTAAGACTTTGAATAATTGCTTCCAATGCCTGTCTTTCAAAGCCTCGGATTTCAAGTCAGAGATGATCGAGTTCGACTTCAAAAGTCCCCGAAGAACATCCTGAACATATTCGAATGCTGCATACTGTCGCATGCGCGTCGGCATGTCCTTTGTCGAAGACAGAAGCCCATCAAGTTGCTGCCTCAACTTCCTCGGCTGCACAGTCGTCCATGATATCTCTCTTAGTTCTCCGATCTGGCTCCAGACGCCAGAAAGTGCTGTCCAGACGGCCTTGAGGTCCTTTAATTCCTCAAATACGGGTTCCAAGCGCGTATGACGCGTCAATTCGAGGTCGAGTGCCTCTTTTGCTCTGCATACAAGGTCGTACTCTTCCTTGACGCGGTTTAACTTGCCTTCAAAGACATTGATGGTATTCATGGCGGTATCGGCACGCATGCTCCCTTGCACGGGACGTGTCTGTTCCCATTCTGTGAGGATGTCATTGATCTTGTTCTCCACAATCTTGTCCTCGGCAACAATCTTGAGCTGGAGCCCAGCTAAGAACGGAAAACACGTGAGACAGGGCAGAGGAGATGAAAGTGACCTACCGAGCTGTTCCTGTATGGAATCATTCTTGCGCTTGAGGATCTCGTTGTATGCGCTCCATTCTCCTCTGAGCTGATCACTGTAAAGCCAGTCTTCCGGGAATTGGTATCGAAAACGTTCTAGGGTCTTCTCGCCGTTGGCGCAGAGCTCTATCATGGGACCCCATGTCTTGGTCTTCCGCTTGAGATCTTGGACAAACGTGATGAAGGTAACCGCGGCTGCGGTGGAGGAATTGGAGGGACTAAACCCCTGGATGAACACTGTAAAGAGTTCTTGGGCATTGTGAGCAAACGAGTGCTTACCTCCATGTTCTTGTTGTGAAAGACTGTCAAAGGGACGTTCAGGTTAACAACCCCGAGCCGTGTGAGAATATATTAGATAATCGTCGCAATCGGTCGTCGCTGTTGTACGCGTCGTCGACGCTGGAGTAGATCACTTGCCAGCCATGTCGGGACGTCAACAACGGGTGATGGTTCAGCCCATCGTACGTGCCGTCTATCCATTGACTCCTTCGTACTCATGACCCCATGATAGAATGTTATTTTCAAAAATCTGCAGCAGGTCGCGCCGTGTAATTTCTTTGCCGCGCTCATCACTGACGACGCCATCCACAGCGGGCAAAAGTCGTGATATGGTTGTACGATAACACCGAGATGCGAATTGAAGGGCGCATCGTTGTACGTCTGTCCGATTCGTCACGAGATCACTTCCAGCATTGAATCGTCTCTTACAAAGGCGATGGGTTCATCCCTCCCGCATTTCCTTCCTTTTCTGCTGTGACTTGGAACTTATGGCGCTCATATCCTCTTATCCAGGGTTTCGACGAATTCATGAACATTGTCATTGACGAGGCAGCAGAAGTATATGTCAAGGACGCAAAACCGCGACGTGAACTTGGTAACCTTTACTCGTCTTTCTCCTTGCCGTTGTATTCACGCCTCTCCAGGACGCATTCTCCTGAAGGGTGATAATATCACTCTCATTCAACAAAAGTAGCATGATGATCTGGTGTACGTGTAAAAGTACCCTGCACTATGTTATCCGTACGTAGACAATAAAATATGTCTAGCAATCACAGGTTGTGAATAGGGAGCAGTCGGGTCAGATTTAATCCCTGCCTACATAACGGACACTCCGCCTTTTCTCTCCCCCATCCCACAATACAATTCCAGCAAAACAGGTGTCCGCATTCCGTCGCACAACTATCAGTCCTCTCTTCCAGACAAAGTGTACACGTCCGACTAGCCCTTGCACGTGCAGGTATAGCACGGACATCCAACACGGTGTTCTCATCCTCCTCGGCGGGCTTCGCGGGTATATTCTCTGGGTCCACGTACTCGAGCATGGTGCTTACGAGTCGATCATCAACAAACATTTCCCGCGTCTCGTCAAAACTGCGCTTTCCACGTGATTTCTCAGTGATACCGTGGGCAGGAGAGCGTAAGTGATGTATCAGCCGGTAGAGGAGGCGGATGAGGATGAGAATCCCAAGCAGAGAATACGATGGCGGGCGTACGTGCGGGTTCTCCGGCGTGGGTGAAATCTGTGAGTACCAATCATCTTGAGTACCTCTCACCCATGACAGAAAATTAGAGTAATTACATGCTGGATGCCTAGCACCCGTCTTGTCAGGTCGTAGTATGTACCTCGGAGGTAGAATATAGCGAGGTTAACCTCTGCAGTCACCTCCAGGCACGTGGGTAGTACGCGAAGGGTGCTCGCTACGCGGGGGGATAACGAACTGAGATGGGAACCCCATTTTACAAGGATATACGAGGGGAGAGTTGGGAGAAGGACGAGGGCTATCCGCATCGCTCTGGAAGGCACTCTGCCATTAAATACTGAATGTTGCCAAATGTCAGTGTATTCTTCTCCGAGAGTCTGCACGGCTTCGGGGCAATGTCAGTACGCGGAACGGTTGAAGCATACATCGGTGTTCCGAACCTCGACCGATCGTCAAGCCATAGTAGAGCAACTTTAGACCAAGATCGACCTCCTTGCCCCATCTTAAAAGCCATCTTGTTCCTAGCAGGCAAGCGAGATGTATGGAGTGCGCAAGGATGTGAAAGACAAGCACTCACCCAGCCAGGCGCGGAGCACGGCGTCAGCTTGTTCTTTGAACGACAAGACATGGAACAAGTCTCTCTGATTCGCTCTGACTGTATGCAAGTTAGTCGGAGGAACGCGAAGAATTGTTAGACACACTGATCTGGGCCTGTCGAGCACTTGGGAACGACGGCAAGTACTGAGCCATTCGGAACTGAGTGACCGGAATCAATGTGTGTCGGACTTGACTAGTCTGCAACTACCACAGTAAAAACTCTGGCCTCTCTCGCCGACCACTGCTCGCGTCTCATCTCGTCATGGCAGCACGAACTCCCCGCGCACAAGAGCCAACCGTCTGGCAAAAATGTGAGTGAAACCACACCAAAGTGCTACGAACCAAATTTCTGACTGGTGACTTTGGGAATCCACAGTAAAGTACGTCTTTTCCCCGTCCGCGATGCCTCAATGCTAAATAGGATCGCGTATGTCTATCAGAATGGGCGCCCTCATGGGTGGAGGGGTCGGTCTCACCATTGGTTTTATTTTCGGTTCATACACTATCCTCAGGTGAGACTCCTCGTCAAGTCAGGACAACAGGTAACTGAACAGGGACCTGCTGTCCATGGAAAGAGGCGGCGTTGGCCCCAGAGGGTTTCTAGCCACGCTCTCTCAGTATATGCTCAGTAGTGCAGCGACATTCTCCTTTTTCCTCGCCGTTGGTTCGGTAAGCACACAACCTCTCTCAAATTCGTCATATCCTCATGCATGGCCCACACTTTGACGTGCACAACCTTGTCTAGGTTATCCGAAACGATGCACTGCTACCACCATACTTGCAAGCCGCGCAGATGCAGCTCCTTCCACCACTCGTTCGGTCAAGAGCAGAAGGGGCGATGCTCATACGCGCACGCTGGGACGCAGAGAAAGCAAGAAGAATCGTTCCTGCTTAACTTCCCTTACTGCTTATCAGATCTAGATACGTATGTTCTGAGCAACATGGTAGACTGCAATACAACATGAAGACTTGTGTGCAAAGATGGTGTGATACAGCAGTGTGAACACACACAGCGTGTGATGGGCTACCGATTCGATCGGCACGTGGTTGTGGACATAAAACATATGCGTGCAAGGGGTATGTAGGTGAAAACGAAGTCCTTTTAATTCCCGAATGCCTTAGCCGATATGGTGGGTTAGGACATTGGAGGGCGGACAAGGTCAGACATGAATGAACTCCGGAACAAGGCTGGGTAGAGCGTTAGACGGAAGTGGTGGAATGGATATTGAGTTTGACTCGCCCGCTGTTCATCCAATCACGCTAGTTAATCGGTTCCAGAGCTGCTTTAGTCTGCCAGGCTTCGGTTGTGGTGGTCTCGAAGTACAGACGTCTACCAGCGACGTGGAGTAGGATAGGTGATACGGACCGGAAATGAGGGGCCGTGGCGGAGGTCTGGAAGATCTCTTCCACCACTTGGTGAACCAGCGGGTTGGTTGTCGCGCCTCCTGGGAAGGGGGTGAACGAGGTGGAGGAGCGTTATAAGAAATGCCATCGTCATAATGGACGGTTGGTGCATCGACGAATTTAACGGATGGCGGGGATCGTTTCTTTTTCCGACGGGCGGGTCTAGTTGTCGTGGCCATGGAGACGCCAGAGTCATGTCGAGTAAGGATCGATTTGACTGGATGTGTTGAGCGAGTGTGTACGGTGGAACAAGAGCCAATAGAAGATACGCTTTGTCGAGCGCGGAAGACTCCACCCTGGGGTGAGTCTGGAGGTGACCATCGAGGTCTCGAATATGGAGAAGTGGGAGTGAGTGGGATGTGGGGAAGCGCGGGTTCGAGGAGGATGCTTCTAGGACGACAGGAGGCGTCTAGTGCTGGAGGTGTCTGAGGCGAGGAAAAGAGTGAGCGAGAAGACATGGGACAAGGAAAGGAAGAGAGGGAGACGAACCAGGACATATCTAAGGCTGTGGGGCATGGCACGATACTCGTCATGTTCGGGAATGACATCCTGGCGGCGACGGTCGAGATTAGCGGCGCCTCGTGCCGTCATGGGGGTACTGAGCTCACAGGGAGATCACAACAAGAGTTGACCGGGGACAGTTCGGAGACGGACTGGGTGAGTGGCATGTTGGAAGACATCGATCGTGATGGAGAAGTAGATAACATACGTTGACGATGGTGTCTGTCTCAAGCCAGTCTATCAAGACCTGTTCGTATGACGGTGGTCGAGATGTGTGACTATCGGGCTGCGAGGGGACGGGCAGCTGATGGGACGAACTGGTAGAGACGAACATGGTGGGAGAGGCCCAAGGGGAGGCAGACGGGACGAAGATGGGAAAAGTGCATGCAGGCAACGGCGTGTTTTTTGACATGAACCTGACATTCTCAGCTACTCAGAGGGTAAACGGCGTGTCGACGTGCATTCCGCTCCAGATACCCCGCACAGACTCGGACATGCTCTCTACTATCCGCCCTTTCTTCAGCGGCTTGATCTTTGCGCCAGACGACTCCAGGGCGAGCTGCACCTTTTTCTCTATCCCGTTCACCTCCAGTCGCTGTAGCGGTATCACCTTGTCGCGTCCATTCACTGGGGGTGGGTCAGTCACGCGAGAGCGACAGGGCAGACGCGACGAACCGTAGAAGCCGCGAGCGATGGGTTCGTGACCGTTGCGTTGCTTGACGACGAACTCGACGTGGGGGTTGTCGTGCGCGAGGCGTCGGAGGTCTTTTGAGATGAATATGCGGGTGTTGGCGGACGATGGGCCGTGCTGGCAGAACTCGAGGACGACCTTGCGGACGTGGGGGAGGAACGCGGCGTGGCCGTTGGCGGGTGCCGAGCGCAACTGGGCCCTGAGGAGCGGGGAGGCCATCGAAGGGGTGGAGAGAGGGGCGCGGCACGGTCGGCTTGGGTGTGTCTGAGTTTTAAGAATGTGTCGGCGATTGAAAGAGAGGGCGTTTCGGAGACGCGGTTGATTGAGTCGCCTACATACAATTTCCGTAAATCGTCATTTTGGTGGACGTCGTGGCAGCGATGGCCCGGGCAACGCGAAGCTCAGCGACACAACCTCACAGCGACAAGGATAAGCAGCCAGACCAACCCACGACCACCACGCGCACAAAGTTGTCCACAAAGAAACGAAAGCGCAACTCCCTCGCAGACAACGACGATCACCCTCCACCAAAGCAACTCCGCTCAGACACATCCATAAAAGAGGAGAACCAACTCGACATCGACGACGACAATCCCAACAAGCTAAAACTACAAAATATACAACTCGCAGCCGATCTCCCAATCGACACCTCCGACGCACACCAGATCCTCGACATCCTCGAGCTGTAAGTCCCTCCTTCTCCCACTCAGCGTCTACCCACTCTCCCCATAGCGCCGATTCGCAGGGCCTGCTCGATCGCGTCTTTCCTCTGCCACCCTCCGACCTCGACTCTCCCTCCACCTCAAAGGCCCAGTCCGGCTCATTCTCGCTCCGTGCTCTTCTGAGAGAACCCTCCCAACATCCCCTCCGCGTCTTACGTGTAAGTCACCCCCGTCTTCTCTCCTTCTCACCTCAAACGTCATCACGCCCAGGCCGCCGTTCAAAATCTCTTTCCGATATCCTACCATCCAAGAACTCGCCCTTCCTCCCCTGCAGCACAGCAACTCCGTTTCTGCAATCTCGCATGTTCCCTCCTCGACCAAACCTCCTTCCATTCCGTCCCCCTCCCCCTCGACATCGAGTCCCTCCTCGATACGCCCGACCCCTCTTCTACTTCCGACGTCAAACCCACTCCCCACCCCGAAAAACACGCCAGTTCGCACCCGGCCAAAAAGTATGCGCTCATGCAACGCTTGCCTTTCGCCACTTGGTGGACATCCCTCAACTCCGACCTCGTACCCTCTGACAGTAAGCCCTTGAAGGACCTCTCGACCGCAAACGCCGAATTGGTTGCCATATTCCCCACGCCTTCTGCCCCAGCCCCGGTTGAAGCAGACGAGGCAGAGACGCCGTCTGTTACGTTGGCATCCTATGTTCCCAAGAAACCCCCAGGGTACAAGCCAAAGCTTCCTGGCCCCCGTCGCGTGAGCTGTGGTGCATTCCTAAATTATGGGCCATACACCAGCTTTGCCCCCGTGTTTGAACAAGACGGCGTCGAGGTCGGGAGGTCGACAATGGGTGAATTGTTCTGGAGATGGGAGGATAGAAAGAAGAGGTGGGCAAACGAGCAAACACTTGTCGCACAGCACCCCTCAGACCAAGTCGTGGTCCCTCCTCAGCCCAACGGCGTCGACAAGTCTGACAAGAACGACATATTTGACGACGACGGATTCTTGGAGGGGCTTTTCTCCGTGGAACAGATATCTATGTTCAAGCAAGCCTTGGGAAGTCTGGAGCTTGAAGCAGCCGTACACGAATTACTGGAGCGAAATGCCAAGGCACTCAAAAGACTGGAAGAGCTTCAGAATAAACGATTAAAACAACCAGGCGAGTTTACCCCGGTTGAAGAAGGATCAGAAGAGTGGGATACTGGTCAGTTGCACCGTCCCCTTCAGCTTTTGATACGACTGCTCAACTATGTACTCTAGCTCAAGGTATCTTGGACTCTCTTTGCCTTTTGGCATCTCTCCGGCCGCGGTGGTCCGCTTCCGATCACGCGCCTCTTATCCCATCGCCATCCGCACTCCATAAACTACAACGGACGCTACCCATAGCACCTACCCAAGGCTGGCATGGAACCCTTCCCGCGGAACATCCGACGGCCCTCCGAGATGATTCCACGCTCTATATCAAGTCAACTGCGACTGCGATCCCCACAGCCCCGTCCGTACCACCAGCCAATACGCCGACTCCGACCCAATCCACGCCTGCGCAAGCAACCGTCGCCACGGCATCGGCGGCTGCACAGGCTTACGCCGGTTATTCCTATAACTACGCGACGCCTTATCGAACGGGTTATCAATACAAACCTGGTCAACCGACGCCATATTATCCAAATGCGTACGTGCCTCAGACGACTGCTCAAGCACAAGCGACGTCGCAGTACTACCAGGCTCAGCCATACGGTGCAACTGGACAGCAGCAATATACATATCAGTCGTGGTACCCGTATAATCCACAGACGCAAGCCAACGCGCCTGGAGGAGGATCACGCAAGGGGACGCCACAGCCCAGTACGGCTGCCGCCACGGCCACGCCTGCGGCGACGACACCGAGTACGATACCAACGTCATATGCGGGCTTTTTCAGTGCGGCTACGCAGACGCCGGGCCAGCGTGCGGTGGCAAATACGGTTGCGGCAGCGACGCCAGCGGGGAAACCGTACCAGCCGACTGCAGGCGGGACATGGACAGCAACCCCTGGACCTGGGGCGACGGGATATGTCGCACCAAACTTGCCTCCACATATGAGAAGCGCGGTCGCTGGACAACCGGGCGTGGCTGCTGCCTACAATGCCAGCCTGTACCAGCCCAACTATTATGGGACGTACCAAGCAACACCCTCTCCTGCGCAATCATGACCGCACTGCACGCATTTCTGAACGTTGGTGCTGTTTTTCTGTCTAGAGTAATGTACGTCTTGTACAGCGTTGTTGCTGTCTTGAATAATGAGATTTAGCTTGCCTACGCGCCGAGCGTTGGAGTACATTAGTGCATGCTACAGATCTGAAGCCATAGTACTTATATAGCTCGTTCATCGGACTGAAAACGCGTAGATTTTTTATTTTCAGGCAGGCTTTTAGTTGCATTCTGGTAGTACAGCCGAATTTAGTGCATGCTCAGAGTCTTACGCAGTATCTACGATACAGTGTATCGACGCCTAGTAGTGGAACGCAACTTGGCCACCAAAGACCATGTTGACTAACGCTGCAGCATTTGTCCGGCAACGTTTCAGCGAGGCTTGCAGTCGAGCAAAAGCCCGAGGCCCGTCTCAACCGCCAAATTCCATTCTTGCGCGACAAACCACCTCTTCGTTGCCTCGAGCAACAATGAATGTGCCCTTCTGAAGAGGAAAGAGCCCATCTCCACCCTTGACCACCAGTACGACGGACCAAGGAAAGGCAGCAAGGACGGACGGGCAGCGCGCGTGAAAAGAAAAGAGTCGTGCTGCTAATTTGGTGTTTCCCGGCACCGATCGCGACCAATCAGGGCCATCGACCAATAACTCCGCTTCGCCGTCGCTGACTCGGTTGTGGCGCCACCACCTGTCAGCTGATTGCGCGCGGGACGGCGACGGGTGCCATTCGGACGGCAATCGAACGTTGAGAGGGAACAGGAAGGACGGTCAGAAGTATGTACTTCTTTGAAGACGAATAAGAAGAAAAAGGCCGACCTGCGATGTAGTGACTCATTGTTCACGACGGTCACTGATTTAGACTTTTATTGGGGAGTCACTGGGCAGCCGCCACGGACAGCCGTCTCTGCGAATTCTTCCTTGGTATGACGAATCTCCGGGCAGCAGTCCGTTGAACACGTGGTGGGTCAAGTTCCCATCAGCCAAGCGTTCTGCATAAATATCTGCAGTCTGATCAAGACGTGGATCATTGTAGATCGGTATCATGCCTCCAAGGGACCCTGCATCAGGTCAACTCAGCGGGACCGTCCTCCTCCACGGGGACCATGCCACAGGCGCAGAAGTGGCACCTTCGATATCGGTCACATCGAGCACGTACCATTCTTCAGTGCTTCGGGCCGATGCTCATTCTTACCGCCCCTGACTTCCGATAGCTTTCAGGGACATTCTCTATGATGATCCCCATGGTCATACCACAAACCCTGATCGGCATGTGTATGCTCGATACTCACAGGCCGTATTCACGCGAGTGGAGCAAGTGCTGGGAAAGATCAACGTATGTCTTTGCCTGATGCTTGCACAGAAATAAGATCCCAACCGTCGGCTTTCCAGAACGGTCATGCCATCACATATTCTTCCGGTTTGGCCGCCGCGTCCTCGGTGAGCTCTGGATGTGTGATGCATGCCGTATATTCGCTCATTTGACGCACGTTCAAGGCCCTCGCGCATTACAATCCAAAGCGCATCGCCATCTCTGGGGGCTACATGGGCTGTCACGGTGCAATCAAAGTCTACTTGAGAGGAAAATCCGATCATGCTCCGATCATCGATCTTGATGCCGACTATCAGGAGGGTGATTTATGTTGGCTCGAAACCCCGATCAACCCGACGGGCGAGTCTCGGTGAGTCATGATCTGTGGTGTCATGTATACGGTACATCTGATGAGAGGAACCAGGGACATTCAGTATTATGCCGACAAGGTATCCTAAACATGATTCGAATGATAACCACTCACCTTGCTTGTGATGCCAGATACATAAAGTGGGGGGCAAGTTATTTGTCGACTCGACGTTTGGCCCTCCGCCCCTTCAATACCCCCTCAAGTTTGGTGCCGATTGCGTCCTCCACAGTGGTATGTACTATAATCGAGTTTCGAGCTCTGAAAGCCACAAATTATCCTCAGGAACGAAATACTTTGGGGGACATTCCGATCTTCTCTGCGGAATTCTAATCGTCAAGACCTCTGAAGAAAGAGAGCGAGTGAGTTTATCCTTGCATGCTCTCCGAACATAGACCTAAAACAGACACCTAGCTATGGAATGACCGTGTTTACTTGGGAAATGTGATGGGATCGTTGGAGTCGTGGCTTCTCTTGCGGTCTCTCCGCACGATGCACCTCCGCATTCCGAGGCAATCCGCAAGCGGGACGGAAATTGCGCAGTGGTTGTACAAGGCTACCCTTGTCCCACAGGGCCAGGAATTCGACGGCATTCCGGGCGGCGTCGTCACCAAAGTATGGCACTCCAGCTTACAGGGTGTTGACGAACGGGGCTTCGACCCGGTGTCACAAATGGAGGGTGGCTACAATGCCACCTTTTCTGTTCTCGTGGGTTCAACTAGAGTTGACGTTGGGGTAAAGTGCTGACGGGAAACTCGACCAGCTTGCACGACGCCCACAAGCAGATGCGCTCCCGCATAACCTCGAATATTTTGTGGTACGTCGACGTCTGTACATCGTGACATTCTAGATTGATCCATCTTACAGCCGGCTACGAGTCTGGGTGGTGTAGAGTCACTGGTCGAACAGCGCGTCAAGGCAGATCCAGAGGAGAACCCTCTCCTTGTCCGCTTTAGTATTGGGGTGGAGGAGGTGGAGGAAAGTCATGACTAACTCACGTCTTCACCAAGATACTGATTTGTGTACAGGATCTCAAGGATGACTTGCGGAAGGCGCTCCAAGTAGTTGCAAACCTCTGATGGGCGGCTGACATTGAGAAAATCTGTTCTATGTTTTCTGATTGTAAGGTGGAAGGATGTACGATTCTTAGCCCTTTTGTATAAACAGAGCCAAAGTAGCTATTGACATTCTCTTCCATGGCGTTGGGTTTTAATCGCATAGTGCAACATCCAAAAAAAAAGAAAAGAGGGGCGTACAGTTGGACTAGAAAACCAAGGCTCCTAATTTACGAATAACTAAACAAGAGTTAACCGTGCAGTGCCAAATGTGAGATTATGCTGCGCAGGTGAAAAGAAATGGAGATCGACCGGTCTATATAACCAACGTCCAACGTCCGTCTACTGAGGACAGACGGCAAGCACGGCGGGTATGACCCAAGAGATGGGTCACCGTCCAGCAAGACTGGCATATTCTGAGACACAAATAACCCCTGGTGGTGGTTGTGGTTTGGTGGCAGGGAATACCACCATGTTCTCGACCGGCGTCGGGAGTGGATATGGACAACGCACGGGAGGTCGAGGAGGCGAGTTCTGGAAAAGTGACTGACAACTTTCGGTCGTATCCGGAGAGAGAGCATCCGCTTCACTATCACTTCCAGACGTCCGCCAGAGGATATCTTCAATGGTGACGGTATGGGATCGCGTCGCTGGTTGATCCGTGTTTGGCGTGCCATAGGCAAAGCGCATTCGCAGGCGGCGTGTGTGCGGCGACACACTGTCATCCTCATCCGAGTCTATTTCGTCACCATCCGCATTCAGTCGGGCTAATATTAGGCGTCAGACACAATACGATACGGGATTCGCGAAAAAGGACGCACTCCAGCCACGTCGACGTCTACCTTGCCCCGCCGGAGCCAAAGAATTGGAATGGACTGACGTCTCTCCGTCTCTCCGACTGGTTTCAGTGCCGGTTCGGGTGTACTCTGTCCGACGAGCGGGTGGGAACGGCTCGTCCCGATCCCGCGCGAGGAGATTGACTAATGTCCCCCGCACCTCGGGTGCATTTGCAAGGTTACGAGGGGTGTCCTGGGACATATTTGCCGATTGGCCATTGTCCCGATACGCCGCTATGTGCTCCCTGAAAGCCGCGGAGAGGCTGCGGCGGGCGGGAGCCGAAAGCTCATCGATGGGAGTGCCATCCGATGATGTACGTGATATCGGTTGCGGAAGGACAATGCGTGTGCTGTCGACGAGCGTGACGTCCCGAGCTGGTCTGAGGGGACGACCGCCCACCGGGGGGTTAGGCCACAGATCGCCACTAACAGTGGACGATGCAACCCGTGGTGGAGAAGTAGTCCCGTTACCTTGTGCACCAGCGGTAGCATTCTCTCCGTGCACCCGCGAAGAAGCCAACTCGACTCTTCTCGATCTTTGTGCATTCAAGCGTTCCGTCATGTTCTCCAGCTCCCGGGCCACCTGGGCGGTTTGGGCTTGTAACCGTTGCTCAATTTGCGAGAGCGATAGTCGCGACGAGAGACTGCCGTGGCTGCTGGGTGCGTTCACGCGTGCGGCCACACGCCTTCCAATCATAGTACTAGAGTCATCCTGATCGATGCTCGGGAGATCTCGCCTCTGTGTCGAACGTGAATCGACAAGGTCTCGCGCGCGGGGTAAAACGAGATCTGGCATGGGCGGCGTGCGGGGTCGAAGTGGGGCCGGATGGGTATCACTTCTGTCTACCCGTGGACGATCGCTTTGAGAAAACGTCTCCCATGCGGACTCCCTCCTTGCACTTCCTCTGCCGCCGGTTTCGAAATCCTCGAGCCTCTGCCGGGCAGAGGGAGATATAAGTGAGCGCAGCCGTGCTGCCCTCAGGTTCAGCTCTTCCACCACTTGCTCGCCTGATAGCACCAGCGCAGAATGAGGCGGGCGGATACTGGCGTCGTGAGCGAGGGAATGACGAGGTTGGGTGTCGCTGGTATTTGTGATGCTCGTCGAGGTTCCCGTTCCTACAACTTCCGGCGGGATACGATTCAACATGTTGTTGATACTATTTCTAAGAGAGGTGATCCGCTCGTACGCAGTATCGAGCGCGACAGAGGCCTGTCTGAGGTTGTCCCGGCTTTGAGAGTCTAGGTGTGGGCTTGACGTCCAAGTGGCCGGGCTAGAGGTAAACGTAGACTGGGTGGTGGTGGTAACGCCGACGTCGGCTGCTCCCTGGTGGTATGCCGTCAAGCTGGGCTCTGAAGATACTTGTCCTGTGGGTCCAGCATCTGAGTCAGAGTCCATGCCAAGCTGTGCAGGACTGCGCGAAGCAATGACCAAGGTTGAGAGACGGTTCAACCGACCACGTAGTTCTTGATCAAGTCGTTCACTACAGCGGTGCTCTTACTGTACCCAGCTCGCCATCAATCAAATTCCCATACGTGCAACGCGGGTTTACGCCCACGGAATAATACATTACGTGCGATCTATAGGATACTGTACAAACGAGTGCTGATTGCAAAATAGTCCTGCGATAGGATACGTGTGCGAAGTAGGGTATGGTGTGCGCGGTGCCCGATCATTTAATAGTCATGCTCAAGGGTGTGCTGCCAAATTGTCGACAACTTTCCCCTTGGACTGCTCCTTCAATGACTTCATTTCCAGTTCTGCATGTGACAAGTTGTGCTGCCGCAACACCTTGGATAACAGTGGTTCGTCCCCGGTATAACAAAAGGCAAGCAGGATGCATATCGTGATGAATCCAGCCGTTATACAGCACAGTGCAGTCCAGCCGTGTCTTGAACGGCCATAAACCTGCAGGAAAATATCTAATTCAGACATTTATCAGCAAAAGTACGAACGAGAACGAACCTGTCCGCCAAGTATAGGGCCCACTGTGCGTGGTCAGTATAACATTATCGCGAATAGATGTAAAACACCCACAAGCAGTTCCAATGCCAAAGGCCAGATTAAAGGCTCCATAGACATGGGCATCTAAAGCGTGGCACAATCGGTCAATGAATAAATAAAAATCGAATAAACTCACATCCAACGCCCTGCATACCTCGGGCAACAGTCGCCAATTCCGCAGTCACTGGGGGAACCACCCCCGAGACAAAGAAACCTAGAGGATATGTAGGCAAAAATGTGTAAGCTCCGAGAGCGGCGTGCTTACTTTGCAAAGCGAGCGCGATAATAAATAGCACGATCGACTTCCTGATGGTCAAGACGATCCACCAAGGGAGAGCAAGAAATAAGCATATAGGCGCGATATAAGCTGAACCTATTCGATCAGCGAATATTCCAGCCAAAGGTGAGGCTATTTTGGAGTTAGTTCTGCTCCTGCTCCGACTATCGGCCATAAAAAAAGATGCTTACATATTAAAGCAGGCACGAGAGCTGCCATATAGACCAGACCGACTTTATTGGCACCGTATCCCCATACTGCTTGCAGATGGAGTGGGAGAGAGGGTTCTTGCATAGTGTTGACGGTTCTAGAAAGGATATGATCGTTCAACGCGACCATTAGCTCGTCATGATAACATACCCGTAAATCAAAGACATGGTTAACGCGGATACAGCGCGGGGAGATTGGCCTAATAGACGGATTACGGATAACATTGGGAGTGGTTTGTGAACGAGTGAAACGTCCGACGTGCACAGATCGCTGGGAGGGGGGATGCCAGATTCTAGTGTACTTGGGATCTGCTTAGGGTCGGCCAAGGTTGATGTTTGCTGAGGTGAGGTTTGTGTTGCATTGAGCTCTGCTGTGGATGCTTCAACAACATCCGACGGAGGGAGTACTTCCACGCGTGCAACGACACTGACGTCCCGACCTGTCGCTGGATCGTAGCCCCATCGAATTGCGACATCCCTTTCGATAACAAGGAGACGAAGAAGAAGATCGACGAATGTGCATATTTCGCCAAAGATGAAAGGAGCACGAAAGCCGAATCGACTATACAAGGTGCCTCCAGCGGGGGTGCCAACCATAAGACTTGACGGTGTCAGCTGGAGTGATGACGAGACATGCGAAGACTTACCCGATGGAGAGACCAGTCATTGCAATACCAAGTTGTCCTGGAAGAGCGAGGTTGGTAAGTATGAACAAGTAACGGATGGGAAGGGAAGTGGCTGACGGGCAATATTCTTCTCGGGGGTAGTGTCACAGCTGGGAAGGAGATCAATAAAAGAGATGTGAAGAGAGAGAGGGGAGAGTTACAGAAGCGCCAAGCCAACAATCCAAACGACGGAAGAACTAATGCCCTGGAGAGCACGTGCGACAGCCATGAGGGCGTAATTGGGTGCTTCCATGAGAAGGACCTGAGCACCGAGGAGGGCGAGGAGACCGATGACGAGGGGGGTACGTCTGGAGGAACTTCTCTCTGCGAACATTGCGATTGGAAGCGTGGCTGACGACAGATCTGAGGACGAGTAGGGGAGAGGGAGAGATGACAGACGTACAGAGGACCAGCCCCAGCGACTGGAGAGGTGTTTAGGCGGGCCATCGAAAAGGGGGGAAAGACGTACGTATGCGCAAAGAAGCCAGCCGGTGAGGGCGGAGACATGATGGTATTGAAGACGTTCCAATTGGAATGGCATGACGGGGATGATGATGGAGTAGACCAGGAGATCGGTGGTGATACCTAGAACGAGGTGAGAGGGACTCGAGTCAATCTGCGTCGACGTACCAAAGCCTACGACTGGGATAGGGATGAGCGCTGAGCAGGGGGAAAGGGGGGAAGACCTGACGCGTACCTATCGTGATGAAAGTGACGGAAGAGCGCCATTTGAGACCCCAGGGCCTTGACGGGGGGAGAGCCTTGAAGTAATTCGTGAGACCCATGGAAGGGGGAGGACTAGTTTGATGACTGCGCTGGATGTCGCCACGCTTTTAGTATGACTGTTTGATTACGTGATTTGGTATTCTACTGGTAACGACCCGGTTAAATTTAGCGACCCTCTAGTAGGCGCACACATATTGATCCGCCCATTAGGCAGATCAAGCAGAGCTGGCGGTGCCCATACCCGGTCCTCGTTCACAAGCCAAGCGATTTTACAGCAACGCTTCTCTCTGCCATCCTCGCACTCCAGCATGAAGCCATGCAGTCCTCTCGGTGACCATGTCCTCCAGTCGGAAACCTTCGGAACAGTCGCTCCAATATTCATCCTGGCGGCTGCTAATCGTAAATGATGCTACTGTTTCGACCAACCTATCACGGAAGGTGGATGTATTTGGGACAGTGGAAAATCCACAGGACTTCAACCCCATTTGACCGTGTCACTCTGTTTGTCTGCCGAACACTGCTTTGCAAGGTGGTCGTCCTCATGACTCTTGTCTGCTGTGGTTCCAAAGTCTGTTCCGTTGGCTAACCCATGTAATCTCACCTCGTACTGTGACTCGGACCGACGTTCGTGACGATATCCACTTTCGCCCCTAATTTTAACCCGTGGCTTGTTTGTTTTTTGCAGACTTTGCCTTTTGAGATCGCCTCGTCGTTTCTGCATGGTTTTCTCTCGACCATTTCGGATCTTGGCTCTGATCCAATTTTATCCGTGCCTCTCACCGTACTTGTCCTATAAATTCCCTCCTGTTGAACCCGTTTCTTGCCATTCGAACACCGTAACCCGCCAGATATAGCCCCTCTGAAGCAGCCGATCGCGACGATACTTCAAACCCATGTTTTACATCGCCCAGTCAGGCAAGGCGAACGTAGATTAGTACCGTCGATGACCTTTATCATGCATTTCCCATGCTAGTCGGTAAACATGTGCCGATCAGAGTCGTCCCTTCCCATAATACCACGCACCTCACACAGCCAAGGGACTTCCGTCGGTCGTCATACACCGCCCCGGTGCGTCGCCCCATTTCAAGATCCTTTTCCGAGACAGAAAACGCGTTTTGATCACTGCCAGACAAACAGCACGGTATGGTACCGGTGGCGACTCCCCCTGCATCAGGAAATATCTATCATATGCTTACCTTGGCATCATGCAGAGGACTGATCTTAACATTCAACTCCTCATCGTTTCATCCAGAGCTCGAATGACCCGTAAAACACCATCTGATCCGTAGTGAAGTGAACTTGTCAGATAAGGACCTGAGTCACGCACCCACTGCCCTCCTGTTTATTGACAAACACTGGCAGTCTTGTAACCCACGATAATTAGGGTTCCAAGCATCTTCACGTCGGGCTTTGATTTCAACCGCATTACGGAACGCTTCCATTCCCCTCAACGTGGTGCGTGCGCAGCATGATCGAATTTCTGTATGACATGCGACCTTGTGGGCTCCATCTCGCCAGTCGCATTCAAAGCGTCCTTGATTTACAGGGGACATGTGGTTAGATCACGACCGATCGATTACAGTCTTCGTAGGGACCCCCCCCCCCTCACTTACAAATCGATGGGTAAGATCATGTGATCATTTTGGCCAACGGCGATGCAGTCCCTCCCAAGAGTCTGTATTCGGAACGTTATACCTTCCAATCAGACGTAGACTCAATTCTCGCTATCGTTTGCCAGTCTAGGGACTTCGTCATTCTCATTCTGCCAAGTAGTCTGGGTACCAAACAACAATGTGATAGCAGGCAACGATTCACGACCCAGCGACCTCTACCTAGTACATCTTCAGACTGAAAGTAGAAATGGGAGAACATATAGCGACAACACGAAACAGATTATGATGTCACTGAAAATCGGAAATAAGTATGACGAGCCAAGTGTGAAACGGACCGACTTACTATAGCTAGCAGGGTCAATGTGTTCCGGTAACTCAGGCACTGCAACTTCGAACCGAGATTGGATGGCAGCCATCACCTGCTGGTCACTTTCACTGGACACATACGTGATGGCAAGACCTTTGGTACCGAATCGCCCAGCACGACCCACACGATGAAGGTAGCTGTCTGCGTCAGGAGGGCAGTCGTAATTGATAACAATGTTGACTCGTTCAACATCAATACCACGACCAAAAATGTCGGTGGCGACTAGTATTCGCTTTTCAAAAGCCTTGAACGCAGTGTAGCGTTTAATACTATTTACCATATCAGCAATCGAACTACAAAGGACCCCATGAACCTACCGTTCTTCCTGTGCAAGACCAGAGTGGATGCTGATGCTAGGGAAGTTGCACGATACAAGCAGCTTGTCCAGTTCAATTGCTCGTGCAACAGACTTCACGAAGATGACAACCTGTCAAAGAATTAATACAGAACACGACCGTCTATCCAGTGCTTACCTGGTTAAACTCTAAAGTATCGAGTAACTCGTTGAGCTTCCGGTTCTTCCCATTCTCCTCGAGCTTAACATAGTGTTGTTGCAATCCGTGCAACGTCAGTTTTGTCTCGTCATCAACGAAAATCTCAAGTGGCTATATTCCAATATTAGTGCACGTTCTTGATTCATTTCCAAATACCCACATTTGCCATAAACTTTTTGCAGGTGATACGGATCTCCTTCGATAACGTGGCGCTGAACATCATGACTTGCTTGTGGTGGGGAGTTGCGCGGAAGATTTCTTGGACATCCCTACGCATGTCTACGCAGTAAAGAAAGGGCGGAGGATAGCGGTTAGATTGCGATCGAATTTCGGTTCGAGTGAGAAAAGAAGAAACTCAAGAACAAAGAAGGATGTGCAAGCGCCGAGCATTAATTGCGTATAAGCCCACGTATAACTTTCGCCTGCGGCAGAGCAGGAAATCGGAAGTGGACCCGTGATGTTCTTCATCATGCGACACTCTCAACAACTCAGCAACCCAGCGATGAACCCACGACCATGCTTCAACACCAATTCCAAGTGGCGCCCACGGCGCTTGCCCACATTGGCAGTGTGACGTTTAGTATGGCGACAAGAACTTCGTTAACCGGTGGCGGAGACCAGTGTGACAGGCGCAATTTGTTCAACGGCACAGTATCCCAAAGACTGGCAGCCGAAACTGAATGGGCGAGACTAACCAAGCTGTTCGAGCATTTTGTCGCATTCGTCCAAGGTGAAGTGTTTGACGTTCTTGGCATCTAGAATCTTGTCTCGAGTGAGGGCGTTCAGGCGGCCAGGAGTCGCTACGACGATGTGTGGGCACCGACTCTTGTCACGAAGGATTTCCGCGTCCTTTTGTACGGGGGTACCACCATAAAAGGTGTGGACCCGTACGTCGGGCATGTACTTCGCAAACCGCGTATACTCGTTTTTGATTTGAAACGCGAGTTCACGAGTGTGGCACAAGACAATCACGGAAACTTCGCCATTCACAGGCTCCAACTGCTGCAACGTTGCAAGCACGAAGACTGCGGTCTTGCCGTGTCCCGACTTCGCCTGACAAAGAACGTCCATCCCCAGAACAGCTTGAGGGATACATTCTTGCTGAACTGGAAATAATGATGGTAAGTCAAAGTGGAACCTTGCTCATTCTGCAATAAAATTACCTTCTGAAGGATGTTCGAACCCTAAATCACTAATTGCTCGAAGAAGTTCTGGTTTCAACAAGAAATCCCTGGTAAAAAAAAACGCGTCACAAAGGAGGACGCGACAAGAGAAGAAATGAATAAACCTGAAGCCGGTCGAATGAATCCCAGAGAAGTTTTTCTTGTCTTTTTCGACCTCGCCGTCCACTGCCGCCGAAGCAGGGACGCCGTTCGAAGGTGCAGCAGTGCCGTTGGGGACGACGTCGTCTTCATCCTCGTAGTTGACAAGTTCTTCATTGTCGTGCGACATTGTTGAATGTATGACCTCGCGCGTAGAGTTGAGAGTAAAGCTAGAGATGGTCGAGGGAGGAGTTCAAGTTAAGTTTGTGGCGCGTGTTGCAAATGGTTGGCTGGTTGCTGACTAACGGGGCAACATGCCGTATTACTTAATCTCACGTGCGCACGGACCCCTTCGTCACCGCGAATGCAGTGTGAAGACGTCCACAGGAGCAGTCTATTAGCCGTTGTTGTGAGCCACCGTGCGTACAAATACCGCGTCTTGGCTTGCGGTCACTTCTTACGTAGCCACGTTCAAATTTTCAGTCATTACCCACACTCCCTTAAAACGTTCGTCAAGGCTTTTGGAACATATTTCAACGCGGACGCTGGTTGGAGAACTAAATTTATCTTATCGCGTCGCGGTAATAAGGCGATTGCCGTCCTGTAGCTTTTTGCATTCCCAGGTCACTGGCAACAATCTCAAACCCGGCGTCACGCGTCAAGCTGTAGCAAGTTCTCAAATTCGATTGTTTGCTTTGGGGTGATATAAAAGCTCGGGTGCATCTGCGGAGGGATGCGCCAAAAGGCGAGACATAAAATGCCCACTTATCCATTCTGGTGAGTCTATTTGAATGCCCCTTCAGACACATGACTGAACACCGTTTTCTGTAGGCTCGGCGGTAAGCTCACTTTTCATTGTTCATGGCATCCGACTTACAGCTCATTTGCAGGGGTTGCTGCCTCCGGTGGGTGATATCCACTAGACTATATACCTTGGCTTACGCACTGTCTTCTAGTCGCAGCTTGTTTCACACATCCCCTAGACCTCACTAAAGTGTTAGTGGCATTAGTTTCACAGAAGTGCATGATTAACGTGTGCGCAGTCGTATGCAAACCCTCGGTCCATCCGTGCCGCACCCATCCATGCTCGCGACGATCCGGACGTCGTTGTCCGAAAATGGCTTGCGCGGAATTTACACCGGCCTCTCCGCATCGTTGCTCCGACAGATGACATACTCGCTCGTCCGTATCGGAAGTTACGAGGAGATGAAGCGAAGCATGTCTGAAAATGGCAAGCCTTCTGCTGGCAAACTCCTTTTGGCCGCTAGTGTTGCCGGCGGATTGGGAGGTGTTGCAGGGAACCCTGCAGACATCTTGCTCGTGCGCATGGCTAGCGACTCATTAAGACCTCCAGAAAAGCAATATGGGTACCGTAATGCTCTGACTGGCCTGGTAACTCTTGTGAAATCTGAAGGTATCAAGGGCCTCTGTAGGGGGCTCGGAACCAACGCGGTGAGCATGCAGATTCCATACAATTGACGCAGTTGCTGAATATATACCAATCAAGACACGTGCAGCCTTAATGAATGTAAGCCTCTACCTTCTCCAAACGCAGCGTGTAATATGTATCCTCTGGATAGCCATCACAGGTGGGATCGTGAGTCGACCCAATGATCTCCTGCATCACTTGAACACGCTTCCTGAAGCCGGTTACAGTTATGACTTCTTTAAGACTACTCTACTTCGTCATCGAATTCCCTTAGTGGACTATCAGTTCCATGATAACTTCTTCTTGCATGTCGTCGCTAGTTTGGCCGCCGGGACATGTGGCACAAGTTCGTTGCACTCAACCTACGTGTTCTGTACTCACTCTTTTTACAGCTGTTTGCTCGCCGGCCGATGTCATAAGGACAAGAATAATGGGTTCAGTGAGATATTTCGTTTATATACGTTCAACTCTTGCTGATGTCGATTGTTGAAGTCAGGGAATGCCAGTCCCTTACAAGTTCTTATAAGATCACTTCGCGAAGAAGGTCCCATGTTCATGTTCAAGGGTTGGACACCTGCATTCATGCGACTAGGACCGAACACCGTCCTCATGTTCGTCTTCTTCGAAGTGAGCTTTCAGAATTCTTTCTGATGATTCGTCTGACCGGTCCGCACAGCAACTAAAGCGAGGCTGGTCCCATTACACACACTCATGACACCGACTTGCCAGCGTTATTTGCTCCCGGGAGGGTCATACCCAACCTTCTTCCTATCTCGTTAGCATTTGTATATTTCCTCACATGTTTTGGTTTAGATAAAATACCTAGATATCCCAATGTCCCTTCGCTATCCCTCGTATCGGTGTAGCATCATAGTATTATGGTACGCTCCTAGACAAGAATATTGCTAGCCTAGATGTTTTGTTAACAGTTGCTGGATTCGGGGCCGAGAACAAATGACAATCTACCTACTTCTAATTTGGCTTCCACTTCCAGATTTGTAAGTTGAAGCAAAGATCGCAACCAGGTTTAGACTCAAGTATGATTATTCTACTGAGTTTCAGAGGAACCTTGGCATCTTTCAAACCTTCACAAGCCCGATAAGAGTCCTGTTTCAAGTGCAGTTTCAGCCATGACAATTATTTATTGACAAGTCATGTGTTCTATTAACTTGTCACTGCACCAACCCGGTCCATGGTTCTGGTCCTGCTTATCGGATCTCTATTCAGTGTTGGGTCCTTCTGTTGGCTGTGGTAGGCTCCATCTGTTCGCTGTTTCTGTTGTATTCAAAACGGGTTTCTAGAAAGGGTTCTGTAACTTGCTATTAATAATCATCAATGTATAGCTATTTGACAAACATCATAGAACGAACCTGCGACGCTCTTGGTGAGCTAACAGATCCAAACGTTTGCATATTAGAAGTAAGTGGCTAAGCTACTAACTAACATATTCCCAACAGAGCAGAGGTACTACTCTGAGAAGCATGTGATGTCAGAAAGCTGATACTGTTATAAAGGATGTCACTTCTCGTTCAAGGTCCATTCCACGGTTTTAATTGTGCGTTGGGTAAATTGGCCGCCTCTGGCCCAGAGAGCGTTCAGATCACTGTATTTAAGGCGCGTCTACTTATGTGCATCGCTCTGCTGGACCTCTTGTTCTGAGAAATGATTCAGACAGTCGACGTAGGACCTCTTATTTAGCTTCCAGCTTATTCGATAGCAAGTCCAGCTTACTTATAGAACTCCGTCCCAACTTCAGTATAGAGAACGGAAAACATCCCATTCTCGGCCTCCACTACCTCCGGAGGTGGAGTCCATTCGACTGGAAACTGAGGTGAAGTGTACGCTGATGTTCCTCCTGAATCATGTGAGAAGCGTAGCATTGCCTTCGTTTATGCACAGGGTAAACCTTGTAGCAAATAACTTCGTGCACTTCTGCTGGACCCAAGTATTGGACAAGCCGTGTTGTATGTGTCAAGACCCCATCCTTTTCATCAAGAGGAGCGCGCTGCACTACCTCTCACAAACACATGAACGCATAAAGTCAAGAGTTTCCAGTGGGTTGTTGCTCGGTCCGAAGCTCTGAGGTTCGCCTAAGACAGGCTTTTCTCATTCATGCGAGGCCCGAATGGCCAAGCCAAGCATCATGCAAGAGTTGAATACTTGAGTACGTGCTTTATGGTGTTCATATTGGCTCGGGCCCGAGATGCTGCTCTTCGGTGAGTAGACTCCCCCATTAGAGCCTTGTTTGCTTTCGTGAGCGAGGCAGGTTTCAGTTGTGTCACATTAGGCTATGTGGTGGCTCAGCTAACAATGAAGCATAGTGGTCACGTACAGCGATTGTGCACATGAACTTTAATGGAGAAGGTAAGCTTGGTATCTTGTTCGAACCTAGCAAACGGTATGACCTCGTATTGCGGTTCAAGCATGCCAACATTTCCCAGAGCCATGTTTGTGGGGTTCGGTTATGAGCTGTTACTACCTGCCAGGCTCTAAAATGCCTATGATATGGAAGCAATTTCCCCGAGGGATGTTCAATTACAGAACTCGCCGACGACATCGTAAGTAATAATTGTGCCATCGTGTTGATGAAAGCAGGCCGCTGACTCGGAGGAATGACTCGTGATTCGGACTGTAACAGCATTTACCAGTGACCGTCACACGCCGCTGGTTTCTCCCTTTCGAGGATACTACTACTTAAACCGAGACACTGGCAAACATGCTTGCATTTCAAAAGTATTTCCACCTTAAGTTGCTTCAGCCGCACTTGGTCAAGTAACGACGAGCTCCAGACTCAGTCCGGACTGGCATCGTCGACCGTCGTGTCCTTGTAGTTACGTGGGTTGGTCACTTTTTCTACCTCCCAAACACATGGACAGGATTCCGTCGACGGCATACTACATGGAGGAGAAGACATGAAAAGACCGACACCATTGTCAAGTGGGTACGTCACAAACGCCGCCAGTCTCCCGGCATTCTCCATTGTGTGAGATAAGTTGGCCATCCGACCAGGCATTCTGAAGACTGTCGCGCTCACTTATTGTCCGCGTTTTCCCGCTCAACTTTGCCTCGCTCTGGGATATCCCAAATCGTCGACATGGGCTATCTTGCCTTCCGAGTCCGTCCACCATATTTCTCGATCACGGGGTCATTGTCCTTACGGAAGTTGTCCCAAGCCTTTTATAGGACGGAAAACAACTTGCCGTTCCCAGTTTTCTTGACTTTGAAAGGCGTTGCACCCGATTCTGCCGGGAAATAGGGCGGGTTGTACTTGAATGTTTGCTTTGACGTAACTCAGTGCAACGGGCCCGTCGTACTATGGGATCCGTAAGCACTTGTACTATCTGGTTGCATGTAAGATCTTGAACCTGACAGCCAGAGGCGAGTCTCGCAATAATAAGGGTATCAGCGTCTGGGGCTATCCCTGGCGCCAAGACCCGTATTGTGTGGACCATAATTAGGAGTCGCTTTGTTGATCAGATTACAGGTCACCAGGCGATCACCTTGGAGTCGGCCGCATGTTCTATGCCGTCTATTTGGTTGTCGCGCCACAGGGATTGTTCCCCACCCAACTCGGGCTAGCTCCTCCTGCAAGAATCCAATGTTGTGCTTGCGTTGGAGTTGCGCGGAAAAGAGTGACCTGAACTGAACTGATCACGGCATCTCTTGTTACCAGGACGTGGCGATGAAGATACTTTTCGTCTGATAAGGCCGTGAAGGCTCGACAAAGATTTCCCACTATGTTACCTGACTAGACTTACTTGGGCAGTTTAATGAGGCAAAGCGCCGAAAATCTCATCATGTCTAACTTGCCACTTGAACATTGCCAGGTTGCCACGGTCCACAGAAGGGAAACAAGGGGTTGCAAGGACAACGAGTAAGTAGCGACCAGTTATCTCGCTTTGCAACTACTTGTAAATGAAACCGAAAGCGTAGGCTTACACTCACCTTTATTGTTTTCAGGTCGCAATGTGGGTCCATGTAGGTCCACGTGTTGTGAAAGCTCATCCATCGAACACCTTGTTTTTTTGTCTGCCATTCGCATGGTGACGATGTGAACTGTTACTGCTGGGCGTTGCCGATTCTTCATCCTCAAGCGCTTCGAAGCCCGAGATGGTTCAAAAAGGACAATTGTCGCCATCAAAGGACTATCCCCCCCGCACCCCGTCTCCCAGAAAGGTGGACTCAATCACTCGATGGATCTAGACAGTCCCGTGAGTTATTTTTAATACCGTTGATCTAGTCAAGTCTGCGAACTCATGACGCGTTTCGTAGAGAGAAATACTAGAGTGGGCCATGTCAGTGGATAACGATGACGGCGCAACATCTCGCCACGACTATGAACGACTACCTAGCCCGCGTAATCCTCGGCTCATGACAGTAATACTACCGTCCTCTCCGGTAGATCAGCTCGGGGAGACGGGGGACCTTTATCAACATCACGAGTCTGCGGGGCAGTACAGACACGCCCCTCCTATCTTAGAGCCACCTCTACGCGGGGACTCATCGCGTAAACGAAAACATGCCCATGATTCACCGATTCCCGGCCATCACGACACTCGCGGTGGTGGTGCATTCGCAGACAGTGCGGATTCACAATCATCACGGAGGATACGTCCGCGTCTACGGAGGCGACCACAGGACAGGGAGTTCTCTCCACTCCTTTATTTATCTCCCAGCCCAGAAAGAGAGCTTCCTGCAGAGGAGGAGATGATAATGGCCCATCATTACCCCGCACATGTGACCGACCCATCCCAGCGCTTCTATCCTAGAGATACTGGCGAACCACGTATGCTGCAGAGCGGTTCTTCAAGTTTGCCCCCGGTGGACGATTTGGAGGATCGCGAGGAACACAATGGGCGGTCTGATTCGGCCGACTCGTTCGCGCAGGTCGCGCTGGCATCCACGACCGGATCCAAGACATCCAGCCGCCTGTCGAGCTTGCAAGACTTTGGGCTTCTTCGCCCCTTTGAGGAGACCGAACACCAGTCCGTTGGCAGCATCAAGGTCCACCAGAGAGGTATCGAAGCGCCACCTTTCTTCCTCAATACTGCGACCATGACTGGACGGTCGGGCGGTGGTCTTCACGTCGGGACGTCCCGCGAGTTAGCGCCGGACTTGCCGACGGAAGCCCACGAGCACGGGATCCATGCTACGGGGTCTGCTACGCGTTCACCTGGGGAAGGTTTCACCACCTTTTTCGACAAGCCCATATGTGACTCACCGGATCAGATTGACCCCGCAGAGGGCCGTTGACGCGTGGGCTTTTACAGACTTTGAACTGACCGCGATCCAGGTGACTCGCGCTGGTTTGTTTTGACTTGGCTTAGCTCTCAAGGGCGCATCGGGCGAATCTATTCTCGTGTGGACTATTCTTTAGGTTTGCGGTTTATCTAGATTATTCTATGCAATGGGGTATCACGTTATAGCAGGAACCCTCTCATTAACGAACATTTCCTTGCTTACTCTGTATCACATTAGGACGATTGCTCGCACCGACAACCTCCCGTATTATATATGAACACATCTACCTCTTGGACTCTTGTAGCTACACCATGGACTCGCATAATTTACTGTACATATATGCCACATCGACCGGACAATCTAGCATGACTATTCCTGGAAGATTCTTAATGATGCCATAGAACGCGCAGTGGATGATTAGCTGGTAACTTGTGCCAGCTTGCTTTCGTGTACTATTGTTGTGCAAGCCTCGAGATGTGGGAGGTACAAACGAAAAGGAAGAAAAAAGGGGGGAGCAAGCGCACAACATTCATTGCATTTCACCTGTCACCAGAACCCCATATCGTCTTCATCCCCGCCGTCACCCCACCCACTTGCGACGATCTCTTCTTCCTGGCGACGCGTTGATGAATGCACTTCTCGGATCGGTGACGGAGGGTTTGCATCTTCTGATCCGTTCTCCTTTGCATTAGGTCGAGCAGATGAAGCAGGGAATGCTTGTGAGCTTGGGAACGATTGTTGAGCTGTATGCCAGGATACGTGGACCACGCCTATGGACGGGATATCACTGCCTTTGGCAAGTGCCTACATAGCTCGTTAGCATTCAAAAGCGACGCAGTTTGAGAAGAGTACTGACTTGTTCGGCAGTTGCTCTCGTCCGGAAGCTGACCAGTACTTCGTCGTCTCCAGCAGAGTCCACTGAATCAATGTGACCAAGAGTCTAGAGAGAAAAATTAACTTTAATGGGTCTCTAGCCACCGTCGGGGAACCATTCGTACCTCATACCATTCCCGTAAGGCTGGAATACCATCCTCCCGTACTCCCTTGACAAGCAGTTTTTTGGGCCTGTTATCAAGCTTCATACTACCACGGGGTGCACCTCTCCCGGCGCCCCGAAAGAAGGCACCACGCGCCCCACGACCCCGGCCCCGGTAGGGGCGGTATGATCCTGCACCGTGAGCATGGTCTCCACCTTCAGAGATACCCAGACTTGCAGCCTTGTCAAATAGTAAATTTGTGTCACATAGAGTGAATGCATATACGCACCTCTTCTTTGAGTTTCGCGAGCTTGGCTTGCAGCTCTGCCGTAGATTCATCGCCTGGGGTGGGGCGAAGATCCAATTCCTTGTCAAGCCTTTCCCTTTCCTTGATCTGCTGGTTGAGCTGACTCGTCGAACTTGCAGGTCGTTGTATTGTAGATGCAGGATGAGACGGAGCTTCCTCAGGTATTGACGCTGTGGACGAAGAAGGCTGCATTTCCTCGCCAAGCTTCCTAAGGCGCGTCATGATAGCCTTCTTTTCTTCTCCGGAGACCGTTGCTAGAGACGCCATGAGGGATTTCTGCTCTGCTATCTGTTCCTCCAGAAGTTTTTGTTTCGCGGCAAGCTCTGCAGCAGCGTTGGAAGCTATAGCTGACTTGCGAGCGGGCGTGGCGGCTGGAGTTGCTGTCGAAGGAGCGGCGGGCGTCGCGTTCCGTGCAGTAATATTTGCAACCAACGGCGCGGAGGCAGCCAACATGCGCGCACCCTTCTGACCATGTCCCTCCATCGGTCTGTGCCAGAACACCTTGACAAACCGATTACCGAAAACGGCATCTTCGGACTTCCATGCAGCGTGTGCTTCACTATGGTCCGAAAAGCTAACCAACGCTTTTGCGGTGCGAGCATCAATGGCGACGTTTGTGACTGTACCAAAGCGCTTGAACCAACTGTTCACAGCATCGAGAGAGAGCTTATCCTCCGGTATCTTTTCGACGACCAGTGTTTTATCGTTCCGACGCTCCGGACGGAATGATTGTGCATCCCCAGCAAACGTGCCTCTGGCCCCTCCTCTCGACCAACCGCGAGAACCTCCAGGTCCGGCACGAACATTTTGTGGTGGAGCAACCGTGTCAACGTCCATGGCCTGTGGTTGCTGAGGTAGTGGAGTGTTCTGGGCCCATGTTGAATCGTCCTGTGCCGGTGGCGCCGGTGGTTGTGAACTTGCAGTGGTGGCACCATCGGAAACTTGGGGTGTCAGGTCTTGAATAACAGGAAGTTCTCCCGAAGCACGGGGTGCCTGTGAACTGTCCTCGCGGATACGGGAAAGGAGAGGCGGTCGAGGGGGAGGGGCTCGTCCGTTCATGCCCATCATGTTCCCGCCGGGTCGCATATCCATACGTGCTTCGTGGGGGTCGTAAGTAGCGCCAGGTCCAACCATCCCAAAGGGCATCGCGCCGTTGCCAAACAAGGGCAAAAATGGGATTTGAGCCCCCGGAGCCCCCATTCCAAACAGTTGCGACGGAACAAAGGCGTCATCACCGTGACTGTATTTGCAAAGTGCCCCTCTGGCACAGTACCCGTTGTCTGAATACTGGCTTTGAGTGGAACGAGACGAGGCAAAAGAAAGATACGCACTGTGGTAGTCCCGACATATACCTCTCCGCTGATCTGGAGGCTGGTACGTCTGGATTCGCTGCTCATTCACGGCTGAGCCCGTTCCATTCGCCGGACCCTGCCGGTCGTTTCTTGGTCCCCACTGAGCGGTCGAACGGGCGTCGCGTCCGCTCGAGAAGCGCGGGAACTGACCGTCGACGGCTAACCGAGGTGCTTTTGCAGGGTGATGCGCATCGCGGTCGTCGTCCGTGTGGGTGCGTTTTTGGGCGCGTTCGGGAGACGTGTGGTTGGATAGCAAGCTATCGAAAGGTATTGGGATACCAGCGTCAGTAGGATGGGCGTTGGAAGAGGAGGGCTGTGAAGGGGGCGGAGAGGTGGTATATGGAAGATAAGACTTTGTTCTTAGGACGGTGAATAATGTATCTATAAATGAGGGGCCTTCTGAAATGAAAGAGAGTGAAGGGGAGAAGAAAAGAGGACTGGGACGACGGATACCTTTCTCAAGAAACTCTTCGAGCTGGGTTGCGAGTTCTTTGCGCATCTCTGCCTCGGGGAGGTTGTGCTTGAGGAGGGCGAGGACATATTCAGCGAGGGCGGCTGGTTCGGCGTCGCATCTGTGGGATGGTCAGCGGCTGAACGGGGAGACGGACAAGGACGGACATTGGGGCGAGCATGCGAACGAGCCATGGCTTGAGATGTTGTGCGGTGGTCGGGTCGTAGAGCATCGCTCAAATCCAACTCGTACAGCGACCAAACGCGGTGACTGGCATTAACCGTATCTGATGACTAATGACACTACTTGGTCACGACAAAGTTCCACTCGCTCTCAATCTCGCCAGTTTGAATGCCCACGAGCTCTTTCCAGAGTGGTCTCGAGACAGGTCCCATCCCATCTTCGCCAGTAGGAATAACGACATCGCTACCCAAGTATCCAATCCTCTCCACCGGTGCCACAAGAGCCGCCGTGCCTGCGCCAAAGAGCTCAACGAGGCGTCCAGCTTGAGAAGCAGCGATGATCTCCGCCATGTTCACAGGCCGCTCCGAGACTTTGAGTCGGGTGGGGAGATCCTTGAGTTGGTTGCTCCCCGAGGCGTGCTTTCGTGCGAGGGCGAGCACCGAATCACGTGTCACGCCGGGAAGGATCATACCGTCGAGGGGAGGCGTGACGAGTTCGGTCACTACAGCATGTAATGGGCATCCGACGCTCGCTCAGAAATGACATGTTTGCTCACCACCATCCTCTCCCTTGAACACGACGAACAAATTCATCGTACCAACCTCGGTCAGCCAATGTTCGGGCCCATGAAGCCAGAGATTTTGGACGTAGCCTGCTTGTGCAGCAGCTTTCTGAGCCACCACACCAGGAGCGTAGTTGGCTGCCAACTTGAAAGCGCCAGTACCTGTCCGCCAGAGATATTCAGCCAGAGAATGTGGACCAAATCAAGAACACGGACCTCCGGGAGCAGCGCGGATGTATTCTGCGTCCGTGGTGCCATACAAAGCCACGGGTTTAAAGCCCTGGGGGTAATACGGGCCAGCAGGACTGCAGATCACGAAAAGGAGGGCTTCGGTCGGTGGATGAACTCCAAGAGTTCCGTTGGTACCGACTGGAGGCATCTGTCAGCGGATGCGAGACGAGACAGCTGGTGAATGACCGACTCATAGTAGGGCGGATGTAGAGACTATGGCCGGGTTCCTTGGGTACCCAATCTCGCTCTAATGAGACGAGTTGCCTAATGCATTCCATGAGGGCATCGCCATCAAACGTCTATTCATAATTCTATCAAACGAGCGATTGGTGCCTGGGAATGGACTGACCGGTAGCGCCAAACGCCTTGCACTGTTGTTCATGCGCCTCATGTTCATGTCAGGTCGAAACATGGTCACGGCGTCATCCTTGCGCTTGTAAGCCTTCATGCCCTCGAAGAGCGACTGAGCATAATGGAGGACGGATGCAGAGGGAGTGAGGTTGATGGTGGAAACTATCACGTGTCAGAAAAGTAGATAAGGTGAGAGATGGCACAACGCACGAGGCTCGATGGACGGTGCGCCCCATCCGGTGTTCTCAGACCAATGAATTTTGAGCATATGATCCGACTGCAGAAACTGTCAGTATGCCGCAATGGGCAAGACACAACGTACAAAGGTCCGGCCGAAAACCAGTTGAGAGGAGGGCGGCAATTGGCGTGGACTCGCGGTGCGCTTCACGGTGAGCTGGGAGGGCTGTCGGGGGGAGATTAGTAGACGACTTGAGCAATCGGCTAGGTAGAAGAGATACCTCGATGTCGGGATGGGCGACGAACGGCGTTGTAGAGAAGGATTGAATGGCATTGCGTCGGGCGAGTCTTGTTAGTCGATTGGGAGACGCTAAGCGGAGCGACATGGTAAGTAGATGGAATATAACTGATGCTATGTCGGTTTTATATGGTGGTGACACTGGAACGAAGGACACGAGGACTCACTGGATATTCTTGTCCGATGGTTAAAATTTGAGAACGCGTAAGTTGCCGGACCGCATCTTCATTGAAGTCGCGCTCGATGGCTGGCCCGCTCCGTTTCCAGCCTGCAGGACGCTCGACACGCTCGACGACCTCGACAACCTCTTACACCGTACGCCAACAGCAGCCAGCGAGCCTCGCCAGACGCCTCCTCTTCCCTCACCTTCCACCCGGCTCCGACTTGCCCCCGTTGTTCCTCTCCCCCGCCTGTCCCCCGGAACTCAACGACGAGGTATACGACTTGATCGCTCTCGCCCTCCGCGCCTTTGTGAACACCTGGTGGACCAAGCTCACCCGATACGACAAAGAGTTTCTTCCCCAGATTACAAGCATCGTGACGCATGTCATTCACGCACTTGAGCAGCGTCTCCTCGACGCAGACCTCTCGCTCCTCGTTCTCGCCGACGTTCCAGCCCTCGTCACGCAGCATTACAGAGACTACCGTCAGGCTGTTTCAAAGACCTCGACATCATACGCCACGGGCGGCGCGTTGTCGCTCCCTCAACTCTTTCATCAGCTACAACCACACATGGCCATCTCCTCCGATGGGTCCATAGACGAAGAATACTTTCGACAAGCCTTTGACTACATCCTGAGAGAATGCCTTCCCTCCGAGGATTACGCGTCCGAGACCGAGAGGTTTATAGTCCGGGAGATCATACTCAAGGTCGTGGTCAAGGATGTGGTCCTTCGCGTGACCCAGCCCTGGTTCCTCCAGAAGATGGTGCTGGACATGCTTGGCCCTTCTCCAGATGCATCGGAACAGGTGCGCCCTTTTATGCGCTCATGGACACTGTCTAATCTCGTCTTAGCCATCTACCCCGTCGACGTCTGGACGCGGGCACTCTCGTTTCTCGAAATCGAGCATCATTGTGCTCTTGCTTTCAGCCATCCAGAGGCTGTCTGGCATGTGCATCATGCTCATTCATGCGTACAAGCAAGTCATTTACATTATACCCATCGTAAACCAAACCAGTCGTCCGTCAACTCGTCTGCGGCGAGCGTCGGATCAAGTCACGTCTGCAGTGAACCCGGGGGATAATCCTCCGTTTTTCTCCAGGACGCCATCGGTCTCCCCCGCACCGTCGACTGTGTCTGTGTACGCCAACACTCCCGAGCGCGAACATGTCGTATACCCTGATCTCGCTCGTGGACCGTTGGAGATGGTTTCAGAAGTCCTGCGCGTTCAGGAGCGACTTGCGGCGACTGCTCTGGTCCAGTTGGCTTTGTTGTTCTGCTGCTCTTTCCGGGCGTTCGTGGACAAGTGCGTTTGCTCCTCTCGCCCTGTGCATGTCTGACGTCGTGCGCCTAGGCTGCTGTGTTACGTGCTGTATGCGCATGTGCTGTCGACGTCGTCGGTGCTCTCCGTCGTTCGGCTGTCGAAGCGGACGCTGTTTCCGAACGGATACCCTGGCCCTCCGCCGGTAGACCCGACGGCAGAGGAGCAGGTCGCTATCCGGGCAGAGCTAGTGAAGAGGATGGCTGAGCGACTGCCGGGGCTGGCGCGTTCTGTCCTGTTGGTGGAGGGTGTCGTGGAGGGGCTGAGCGACGAGGCGTGCAACCGACACCTGGCCGTGTTTCTGTTGGACGCGCTGTTGTTGGCGGTGTTCCCGGAGATGGGGTCATAATTTGGACATGTTTGTAGACTGACGTCAGCAGGGTTAAGAGATGAGAATGTCCCCCTGAGCCACGACGACGACGACGAGATGCACCATCCACCGAGCTCACCCGTCCTGTACTCCTTCTCGTCCACCGCCACCCTCACAGACGCCTTTGCCGACTTCATCCTCAAAGCCCAGAAGGAGTCCATCGAGAAGAAGGGCAGATTCACCGTCGCACTCTCTGGCGGTTCCCTCCCGAAACTCCTCACCGCCCTCGTCAGCAACCCCGCCGCCAAGTGGGATAAATGGTATCTCTCACTCGCTCCTCTCTCGCACACCCCCTCATCCGTCCACAGGCAAGTCTTTTACGCTGACGAGCGTGTCGTCCCCCTCGATCACCCCGATTCGAACCACAATCTCTGCCAGACTGTCCTCTTCAGTCGTGTCCCCATCCCCCCTGGGAACATTCACACGCTCGACCCCACCCTTCTCGACGATCTTGAAGAGCTCGCGGATGCGTACGAAAAGGAGCTCATCCGCGAGTTCGCCCAAAAGGACTCTGCCCGCTTCCCCGTCTTTGACCTCATCCTCCTCGGCGTCGGTCCGGACGGCCACACTTGCTCGCTTTTCCCAGGCCACGAGCTTATCGCCGAGAGCGACAGATGGGTAGCCTATCTCGACGACTCCCCCAAACCACCCCCCAAGCGCATCACCCTCACCTTCCCTGTCCTCAACCACGCTTCCCGTGTCGCCTTTGTCGCCACCGGAGAGAGCAAGGTAGACATCCTGCCCCCCATACTGGACAATCCAGAGGAACAGAAGCTTCCCGCATCCCTGGTCAAACTCGTCTATCCTGGTCAAGTTTATTGGTTTGTCGACGACGCCGCTTCAGCCAAGGTGCAGTTCCAAAAGACGACATTCAAATGACGAGGTCGAGCCTACTCCTGTACTCGTACTATTCATCACCTGTTATCTACTTATTATGTCACATCGTCGCTGTACCTCTAGATGCAACTCTTCATGAGCAGTAACATTAAGATACTCGACCGACGAAACAGTAAATTAAACACTCAACAGAACCACAGATGGGTAACAGGCGGCGGCACTCGTCGCTCACATGACACAGAAATAACAAAAATCCATCGTGCACATTAACAATTGCACCCGTAATTCTGCGTGCTCTCCCGATCGATTTGAATTGGGTCCGGATAGTCCACATACCTGTCCATCACTTAGTCAAACCGTCGCCATACCCAATGATACGTACATTTGTTCTTCTGCTTCTTGTTGCAACGCATTCTTGGATACCGTTTGGAAAGCTTGTTCAACGTTGATCGCTTCCTTGGCGGAAGTCTCAAAGTAAGGGATATTCCCCTTGGATTGACACCACGTCATGGCTCGCTTCTGCGTCACCTGCAATATCGTGTGGACGTGCTCCTGTCGAACCAGAGACGATCGTACCTGCCGTTTGCTTTCCTCCACGTCAATCTTGTTACCGAGGACAACGAAGGGGAAGTTCTCTGGATCGTGTGGACTCGCTTGAATGAGAAATTCATCGCGCCAGCTGTCCAGGGTCTCAAACGACTTTGCGCTGTTAACGTCATATACGAGTACGCAACAGTCCGCGCCTCTGTAATAGGCCACGCCCAGAGACTGGAAACGCTCTTGCCCAGCGGTATCCCACAGCTGTCCACGCTTGTCAGGGGAAAACGATCACGTCCCGTACCGAACAGAAGTACATACTTGCATCGTCACCAGACGGTCGTCCACCATGACCTCCTTGGTGAGGCTAGACGCCGTTCAGTGGGCTGGAAATCACCCTACGCAATGAGCACACGCACAAGTCAGCTCCGATGGTCGCCTTGTACTGGTTGCTGAACCGCTTGTTCACATATTGGTTCATGAGCGAGGTCTTTCCAACGCTGCACCGTCGGCCGTGATGAGCTACCTGTCAGACGCGCGCTGTGCCACCTACCCGCTGTCCCCAAGGATAATGACCTAGCGCGGGAGTCAGTTGCTGTACGGGCGGAACATGAGAGAAGCGAGAGCGACCTTCAACAATACGCGGCCCATGGTGTGCGATAGATAGGAATTGGGGTCGTCTGTGGAGTTGGCCTCGAATATGAGATGGTAGTAAATATAACGTGCACGCTGGCGATGGAGCACCGGCAAGGGAGTTCCACCGCGCACCCGTATTTGGGTCGTTGAATCTCCGCTTGAATGTGAGCAACTTGGATTAGGAGCAATATGACTCGGAGCGTTTTCGTGTTCCTTCGTGTCGCATCTGGTGGTCATCGATTCAGGTTGTTGAGCGGTATGGCGACCCGCATTGCACCCCGGATCAAGGACAAGATAGAGTTGTCGGACGCCGAAGACAAGCTCTGCAACTTGCTCGACGAGTTCACGCGCCATCTCCACAAGGAAGACGGGATCGTCACCGCGTGCAGGATTACCGGCGGTTGGGTCCGCGACAAGGTCAATCTACACGACCTCTTTCGCGTGTCTACGTGTCTCATGTGTTGGATTGCCGTGAACAGCTGCTCGGTTGCGAGTGCAACGATGTCGACATTTGTCTCGCAGACATGATGGGCGTGCCCTTTGCTGAGCGTTTCGTCGCGTTCTTGTCCGAGAGGAAACATGTGTCCGTGCACAAGGTCACCAAGATCGAGAGCAACCCCGATCAGTCCAAACATCTGGAGACGGCGAGAACGACGCTGCTCGGCATCGACTTGGATTTCGTGAACCTGAGGAGTGAAGAGTACTCGGAGCACAGTCGGATTCCAACCGAAATTGTATGTCGTCGACTCCGTCGACATGTTTCACCTTGATCACTGCCGTTGCAGAAATTCGGGACACCACTGCAGGATGCCTTGCGACGGGACATTACGATCAATACCCTTTTCTACAATGTCCACACGCGAGCGGTCGAGGACTTTACTGAGAAGGCAAGAGCTTATTGGTGGGCTATTCGTGCAATGGGCTGAGAGCTTTAGGTCACTCGCAGGGCTTGGACGATCTACGCGCCGGTATCATCCGGACACCTTTACCTTCGTTGCAAACCTTTTGGGACGACCCTCTGCGAGTGATACGCTGCATCAGGTTCGCAAGCCGTTTTGGTTTCGCGATGACACCCGAGCTCCAAGATGCCGCTCGTGACCAGAGCATCCAGGTGATCAGTGATGATTTTTGTCTCGTGACGCTTATTGACACATGGAAAGGATACGCTCTCTTCAAAGATTAGCCGCGAACGTATTGGCGAGGAGCTCGACAAAATGATGAAAGGTCCGTGTGCAACGTATCTCGCACGAACACCTACACTCACGATAACAAGATGTCGAGCCATTGCACGCGATACAGATCATCCACGACCTGTCACTATATCACTCCGTCTTTCATGTGCCTAGTGCCATCACCGACATTGCTTCTGCCCCTATCGCTTCCCCAGCGCTTTCCCTCACCGCCTGTACGGTCCTCCACGACCTCCTTTTACCCCGATCATCCCCCGGACCACGCAAATTCAAGACGCGCCCCCACCCGACACTCCTCGTTCACGCATCCAACGGTCGAGGGACAAGAGCGCGATTGTTCCTCAGTGCTAGTCTTTACTCCTTTGCTGATATCACGTACAAGGATCACAAGCAAAAAGTGCACCCTCTGGTCGAAGCGGTGATCCGAGAAGGATTGAAGCTCGGGAACAAGAACTATTACCTGGATGGCATACCAGCACTGTTTGACGCTGCTGCGCTGTTCAAGGGTCTCTCTCTTGAGGACCCTCGGTTTACGACGCCCTCGGAGCGCGTCGCCATTGGTACGTGGGGAGGAGAATCGTGATCATGAGTGACCGTGACCGATTTTCTCCATCAGGACTGTCACTTCGACACGGCAAGGTGCACAAACCGACGCCCAGTTCACACTGGTCGTCTTCCTTACTGTTCGCCTTGGTGTGCGAGCTGGTTCCGCTGGGATTCGGTACGAGCGCATCTCGCGAGCATGTCGTCCAGTTCTGAACGTTTGATTACAGGCGAGGAAGCGGATGAATGCATACGGCGGTACAACGCGTTCACCAGTCGCATCGAAGAACTCGGCTTGGACACCATGGTGGACGCCAAACCTCTGCTCAATGTAGGACGATACGTGTCTCCGTCTATGCGTCTTACTCACTGGACTGGTAGGGGAACGATGTCACCACTATCCTTGATAGTAAACCGGGACCTTGGACGGCTGTCGTGCTCGCCAGGGTCGTGGAGTGGCAACTAGAAAACCCGGAAGGAGATAAAGACGCCTGTGTAGCTTGGCTGGAGGAGGAACAGAGATCGGGCCGATTGAACGTCGCGGACCTAGTCAAATCCACGACTGGAGCAAAACGTATTCATGCAGAGGGGAAAGAAGGTTCTCGGAAAACGAAACGGACTTCATAGCAGTTCATTTGGCATAATAATCGTGTATCGTAAACATGCTTTCATTTTAGTATGTAGCACTTGTACTCCACAGAGGTACATAATAGATACAGTAGGTAGTTGGAGTTTAAATCCGTCCGCGATAATCGGGTATGTGAGATGGGAGGAATATTACCGTGTAAATCCTGAAACTGTTGTACATCTCTGAGGCGCGGGAAAGAGGAGTTCGTGATACAGTCATCATTGGATCGATCTACCAGTTTTCTGTGGGGAAAAATGTCGTGTTGAGGGGTGATATGGGCTGTCCAAATAATTGGTCCAAGCTATCGAGCAGTGCCGAGTGCTCTGTCGCTGGAATGGAGGGGTCGAACGGGTTGGAGAACACAGGCGAACCTAGGGGAACGAGCGCAGAGTCGAGCGAAGAGTACGGATCGATGTCAAAGTTGGTGAACGGAAGGTGGATAGACTGGACCAACGCATCAGCATTGTAGGCACTGAACATGCATGAATCGACGAAAGTGCTAGCTTCGGGCTTGACACCAGAGAAGACGGTGTGTATAGCAGGCTCCATGTGAGAAGGAAAGAGAGCGGAGAAATCATTGTCGTCGCTCGTCTTGACCGTCTGTGGAGTGGTGTGAGAGCAGCCAACGTGGAAACGTTGTATTACTCACCAGATCATTACGAGTATCGAGCGAAAGATAGGGAATCTCGTCGGTGGGGATGAATTCTTCCGCAGGCGGGAATACCAAGTCTGGGGTACGCGTCACCGGCCCGGGTGTTGGTGTCATCTCGGAGTTGTCTTCAGCGGCCGGAAGGATGGAAAACAAAGGTGCGCATTGGGTAGAGATCAAAGGCGAGGGTGAGAACGTCTTTGATCTCGGTTGGGGAGGGTAAGGCACCACGGGTCTCCTGACGGCATTCCGGGGGATGACGCTAGACGGGTCCGATGACATCTCCTCGGCAGCGTGAGCAAAGACGCGCTGCGAGGGCTGAACCTGGTTGTACTCCTCGCCGGTGGGCTTGGGCATGTTGCGGCTATCGACATTGGCGAGCAACATATCGACGACCCGGTCGCACTTTTCGTTCTCGATGTCGGCTGCGCGCTGGGAACGACGCTGGGCGACCTTGGGCTTCTTTTGGGAGGCGGGGGAGTATCTGTATTGTGGGTAAAGCTGGGTGTGGCGTGCTTTGGCTTCCTCGGCCATGGCGCGGAAGGGAGCGCGCTCGGCCTCGGAGAGCTCGTTCCAGTATCTGCCGGCGATGCGAGAGACGTTGCGGTTGTCTCGCTCGATGTTCTTGAGGTTGTCCTTGTTCCAGAGCCAGGAACGGAAGACCATGAAGGCGTTGGGAGGACGGGGTATGTGGCCTTCCTTGCGGTTGCGGGTGTGGGAGGAGCCGGGAGCAAATGGGAGATGGGTGATGATGATGGGAGGGGAGGCATCGGAGGTGGTAGTGCATGTGGACGGGGAGGGAGAGGAGAGATGAGTGATCTCAAGGTGAGGGCAATCGGCGGCTGTGTCCAAAAGAGGAAAGTGTTTAAGAACGGGATGACGGGGAGTGAAGAGACGATACGTACCTTGAGTTGGCAATCTGTGAGACAGACGGCGAGACCTGCGAATGTGGGGAACAGGAGGCATATGTATCAAGAGATGAGATGGGGATTTGTAGTCGTCGTCGTCGTTTGTTGTCTGTGGAGGACAGTCGCTGAAGCGGACCCCTTTTTGAACTCACGCCCCGATATTGGACTGCTCTGCCAGAACGTCCTCGGCTCTTCACATTGTCACCTCAAGGTAACCTCGAGGGCACAACGAGGTCGTCCTCGCCCATATCGGTCCAACGAATCTGCAGCGAGGCACATCTATAACTGCCATAAAAGGCAATTCTTTCTACTCTTCACTCTCCCTTGTTTTCATCACAGCCCGGTCGGTAAAGACATCCAACCCCGTCTCCCTCGCCCTCCGTCTCTTCGACCCAGCAATCATATCCCTGCATACGTCATATCAGTCAGTTCACCTCATCACCAACATCAACACCCCTCACCTCTTCTTCATCGCTGCCTGTCGTCCAACCTTGCGTGCCGCGTTCACATACTCGGCGCGCTTCACTTTCCCCATCTGCTTCTTCTTCAACTTCGATGGCTTCGGCAGTTTCAGAATCCAATCTGGCACCGTCGAACCTGACTGTAGCACCACATTCGCAATCCTCGGAATCGAAATCGACCCTTAGCTTATATATCCCGCAAGGTGACACCGAAATGACGTACGACTTTAAATATGGCGCGTCTTCATCCGTAAAGTACGTCACCGCCTTGCCTTCACGACCAGCCCGTCCAGTACGACCTGCGTCCCGTCAGTCGCTGGCTAGCCAACCGGGCCCGGTCGCCACGTACCAATGCGATGTATGTAACTCTGCACGCTCGTCGGAAAGTCGTAGTTGATCACTTCTCTCACTCCCTTGAAATCCATGCCCCGGGCCATCACCTCGGTGCTCACCATCACCCAACTTTCCCCGCGGCGCATACGACTTACAGCATCGTCCCGTTCCTTCTTCGTCATACCAGCATGTAAACAATCTACATTCGGTATCCCATTCAGCGTCAGCTCTTCCGCCAGCGACGTCGCCCGCGGCTGAGTTGATGTAAAAATGAGTAATGGCGGATTGTAGGGTTGAGCAAAATACGTCAAGAGACTCGGCAGCTTTGATGCATCATCGGCAACATAGGTCAGTGACTGGCTGATGAGCGGAAGTGGCGTATCCCTAACGAAAAACATCAGAACGATCCGGATCAATCCCGTGTTGTCACCAACTTGAGACCAACGACAATCCGTATCGGATTACGTAGCATCCCCATCGCCAGTTGCTCGGCCCCGGCGGGAAGTGTCGCAGAGAAGACTGCTTTCTGAATTTCCGGATGAGTGCAAGCACCGATCACTTCTTGGACCTGATCCAAAAATTCCTTATCCAACAGTCGGTCTGCTTCGTCCAACACGAGATGACGGACACTGGACCACGGTGAAACCCATGCCTAAACAAAAACAACGTCACGAACTTGTTCAAATCCACATGGCCCTCTTGGATCGAGGCGACGAGACGCAAGGGCGTGCTAATGATGATATCTTGATATCTCTCAGTATGTGATAACACGACAACAGACTGGAATTACTTACCGACTTTATCCCTTGCATTCTTGTCGCAAAGGGTGCTTGCCGTGGCTTTACTGAACAACACCACGCGCCATTTGCGTCCTACTGCTAGTTTCAGGCATTCGTTGTGAATCTGATGTGCCAGTTCACGAGTGGGGGCAAGTACGATAGCACGAACGCCGCTTCCTTCCGTGGTTCTGAGACTCGAGATGGGGGCGCCCAGTGACGCCATGATGGGAAGTAGATACGAAAGCGTCTTTCCTGTACCAGTAGGAGAGATGGCAGCGAGATCACGATGCTGTTGGGACGGTAAAGGTGGAGACATGATTGAGCGTCGGTCACGACCTTACCTCTAGTAGAATTGGTATTCCATGGGCTTGTACGCCCGTCGGGTGCTTGTAATGGTTACCCTCAAGGTTCGACAGCAGGCGACGGGTGACCTGGTAACG